>JAQZBX010011078.1:0-43386 GCA_029593785.1 Cabassous unicinctus | reverse complement strand
CCTCTCATTTTCATCATGTCTCAGTTTTGAGATTCCTGTTTCTCCATTTCTATTTTACCTTCAATCCAATTCAGTCTTCATGACTCTATCAACAAAAGAGATCTCAAGCTCGACCACTTCTCATCATTGTAATTAGGACTGCCTTTTTCCAGGATATCCTTTTCCCAGTTGTCTGAATCACTATAAATTTTTCTTAATCGTTTTCATTGCCCATCTGTAGTCTATTTTCCTATCTTTCTACTGTCTCATCTTCTCAGCCAGGAGTATATTCACTATAAAAGAATATATGCATCTGATTCTAGCATTTCCCTGTTCAAGCAGTCCAAACTTTGCCCATCTTATCTAAAATAAACTTTAGAATCTTATCAAGTCCTTCAGGGTTCTATGTGATCTAGCCACATAGAGTTTATAGCTACAATAAATTATACAATTTGTTTATTTACTTTTCCCCTGTCTTTCTCCAGTAGAATGTTTTCTCCATAAGGCAGAGATTTTGCTTATTTGGATCACTTCTGCTAATCTATTGCCTAGAACAAGGCTGATATGTGGTAGACATTAAAAAATATTGTCAAATGCATGAGTGATATTTCTATGCCTTTATTCTTAGACTAAAGGATACTTTCCATAGAATACAGAATATTTATAGCATATTTTATTTATATATTTATAGAATATATTTATGTTTAATTTTAATATTTCTAAAATACTTTCTAGAATGTTCATATTTTTATATTTCTAATACAAATTTATAATTTTAATATATATCTTATTCTTTTCATTTAGAATTTTTCACCAGTATCTAATAGTGTTGACAACATTTTGGAAGATATATATATTTCTAAATGCCTGATATAACTAGCTTTTGCTAGGCATAGAATACCACATTTTATTAATTTTATTTTTCATTAATAGAATATCCTTAATATCTCTCTATTATATTTGCAAGTGCTAATGTCTTTTCCAAAATTTATATTGAAAATTTGTATTTTTATTGCATATTCTGAAATGTCCAAACAATGTTAAATAGTTGAGGAGCACATGAATGTTGTCCTCCAGAGGTTTGCAGTATACAACTTAAATGGACAACGTGGCAGCCCTGATTACCTACCTCTTTTTTGAGGAGTTACACAATCATTTCCTTTCCTACCTGCTTGGTGTATTCTCATTTCCCTGTCCCTTTTTTTCACTAAACTCTAGTCATATTGGCCTCTCATCTGTTATCTCCTCCCTTGTAAACCTAACTTTGGTACCCTTCTCTACCCATTTTATTGTATGATCAAATGACAGCACATCCCTAGTGCCTAGCACAATATGTGGCACATAGTAAGTGTTCAATAAATATTTGTTGAAAGGTCATTCAATGGGTATATATATTTTTTGTTTCCAGTTTACTTAGATACAATTCAGTGCTAATAAGACTAAGGATGCTCTTTTAGACCCATATGTTTCAATGGCTTTTTATTTATACAAGTTTGTTTTACTATAATTGATTGAAAATGTGAAGAGTAAAACTGTGAAGACCCAATGGCACATTGTATATACATAAGTTAAAACACAACAATATTCCTAGCAAGATGAGGTGAATTATTCCTTGTAATTCTATATGCAGCTTCCTTGCTACATTTCAGTATTAATCAGGATTTGTTGTTGCCAAGAGATAAAGTCCAATTCAAACTCCTTTTCCTATGGAGGCATATAAAAAGTGTACATACAAAGCACACGTTTTAAGTATACAATTTAAGATAACAATTGACGAATATGTACATTCATTTAACTGAATACCCCGATCAAATATAGAACATTATCATTGCTCCTAGAAGGTCTTTCATACTCTTTTATGGTCAGTTTCCACTATTACCTCCAAAACATCACTGATCTAATTTATATTACTAAAAATTTTGCTTGTTCTTGAATTTCATATAAATGGAACTATACAATATGTATTATTTTGCTCAGCATAATTTCTAAAATATTCAGCCATGTTATTGCTTAAATTGGTCAGTAATTGTGTTTTATTTCTGTAAAATAATCTATTGCATGAATATAGCACAATTTGTTTATTAGTTCACCTGTTGATGGAAGTTTGGGTTGCTTCCGATTTGGGACTCTTACGAATAAAGCTTCTATGGACCTTCATTTGCAAAAGTCATTTTTTGATTGCTTTCATTTCTCTTTGCAAGTACTAAGAAGGGAATTGCTGAATCATATGGCGAGTGCATGTTTAACCCTATAAACACATCAAATAGTTTTCCAAAACGATTGTACCTATTTACACTCATATTGACAATTAGTGAGGGTATCAGTTGCTCCTCATCCTCTCCAATACCTAGCATTGATTGCCTTTATATTGAATTTTAGCCATTCTGTAGGCTTTAAAAGATATCTCTTATTTTAATTTCTTTTTCTTGACTAATTACCCTGACAAGACCCTCCATTACAATGTTGAGCAGATGTGACATGTAGGGATATCTTTGTCTTGTTCCTGATATTAGGGGGAAAGTATTGTCTTTCCCCATTAAGTATGATGTAAGCTGTGGATTTTTGTAGATGCCTTTATCAAGTTGAGAAATTCCTTTCTGAGTTCATTCAGTGTTTTTATCACAAAATTATTTTGTCAAGTGCTTTTTCTGCATCTATTGAGATGATCATGCAGTTTTGGTCCTTTCTACTTTTTGGAATAGTTTGTGAAGAATTGGTATTAATTCATCATTAAATGTTTGGTTGAATTCATTAGTGAAGGCATTTGGGCCCTCTGTGGATAGTTTGCAAATTACTAATTCAATCACTTCACTTGATATAAGTATTTTTAGATTTTCTAATTGTTCTTGAATCATTTTTTAATAATTTGTGTCTTTCTAAGAATTTGTCCATTTTGTCTAAGTCATCTAACTGTTGGCATAGAGTTGTTCATGGTGTTCTCTTATATTACTTTTTATTTCTCCATAATACAGAGTAATGTCCCCTCTTTCATTCTTTATCTTAGTAATTTGAGTCTCTCACTTTTCCCTTGGTGAATATAGCTAAAAACTTGCCAATTTTGCCGATCTTTTCAAATAACCAAATTTTGCTTTCTTTTATTTTTTTCTAGTGTTTTTCTATTATGTGTTTCATTTATTTCTGCTCTAATCTTTATTATTTTCTTCCTTCTGCTTGCTTTGAGTTTTGATTATTTTTCTTCTTTTTCTAGTTTTTAAGGTTGAAGTTTGGGTTATTGAATATTAGATCTTTCTTCTTTTTTTAGATATAATCATTTACAACTCAGATTTCCCTCTGATCACTGCTTTTGCTGCATCCCATAAATTTGGCTATGTTGTGTTTTCATTTTCATTTCTCTCAAGTTATTTTTATTTATTTATTTATTTATTTATTTATTTATTTATTTATCCCCCCCTTGCTGCTTGTGTTTGCTGTGTCCATTTGCTGTGTGTTTTTTCTGTGTCTGCTTATCTCCGCTTTGCTGTGAGGTCTTGTTGCATCAGCCCACCGCGCCGCACGGACCGGCCTGCCCTCACAAGGAGGCCCCGGGAAGCGAACCCGGGGCCTCCCATATGGTAAACGGGAGCTCTATCGATTGAGCCACACCCGCTTCCCTCAAGTTATTTTGTAATTTACCTATGATTTATTCTTTGACCCATTTATTATTTAGGAGTGTGTTATTTGATTTCCACATATTTGAGAATTTTTCAGATTTTCCTCTTATGATCAGAGAGCATACTTTGTATGATTTCAACCATCTTAAATTTATTGAGGCTTGTTTTATAGCATATATATGGCCTATCCAGAAGAATGTTCCATGTGTACTTGAGAAGAATATGTATTTTACTGTTCTATAAATGTCTGTTAATTCTAATTGGTTTATAATTTTAATCTTAATCTGCTGCATAGTTGTTCTATTCATTATTGAAAGTAAGATATTAAAGTATCCAACTATTGTTGTTGAATAATCTATTTCTTTTCAATTTTGGCAGTTTTTAACTTTGTGTGTTTGGGAAATCTATTGTTAGTTATATTCATGTTTATTGTTGTTTATCTTCCTGCTGGATTGACCTTTTAACTTTATGAAATGTTCCTCCAACAACACTTTTTTTTATTTCAAAGTTTATTTTGTCTGAAAATAGTCACCCCAGCTTTTTTATGGTTGAATGGCATTTTCCTACCATCCTTTTACTTTCAGTCTATTTGTATTTTTGAATCTAAAGCATGTCTTCTTTAGACAGCATATAGTTGCATCCTGACTTCTAAAAATCCAGTCTCATACTCTCTGTCTTTTGACTGGATTGGTCAATCAATTTACATTTACTGATTTTAAATATATGGTTAATATATGCCACTTTGCTTTTTGTTTTCTATGTTACTGGTGCCTTTTTTTGTTGTTATTTCACTATTTTTCCTTTATTCCCTTGTTTTGTATTAAATGAATATTCTCTAATGTATAATTTTAATTCCTTTAATAATTGTATTTTTTAGAATTATTTACTTAGTGGTAACTCTAGGTCTTACAATATTCTTCTTAACTCACCAAAATCTCTTTCAGAGTTATACTATACTATCTTAATTCCAGCAAGTTAAGAAACTTTACTTTTATAACTTCATTCCCACCTCTCCCTTTTTGTGCTATTAATGTTATAAATATTAAATCTACATATCTTATAACCCCAACAACACATTGTTGTATTTTTATTCATTCATAATTAGTACAATATTATGTCTTTTTAAAAAGCTGATAAAAAAGAAGAAAATTGCATATTTATAGATTTTGCTATATTAATTTTATTTACTATTTCTGATTCTTTTTATTTCTTCTTGTGGATTTGAGTTACCATCAGATGTGATTTCCTCCCTCCAACAGCTTTTTTCCCCAACTACCACCTTTGTGCTTTTATTGTCACATTTCTATATATTTTAAGCCCAACAACACAATTATACATGTTTGCTTTTTGCAATGACTTTTAAAACCAGTTAAACAAAGAAAACAAGAGGCATATGCAACTATACTATCTTTTATAATTACCTACATAATTACCTTTATCACTGTTTTTTTTTTTTTTCATGCGAATTCAAAATTACTGTCTGGCATCACTTGTTTTCAATCTGTGTCATTTCTTGCAAGGCAGATATGTTTGTAAGAAATTATCTCAATCTTTTTTTATCTTGGAATATCTTTATTTCACATTCATTTTTGAAGGATAGTTTTGCTGGATATAAGGTTCTAGTTTTGAACTTTCATAATTTTGAATATGCTATTTCATTGCCTTCTGGCATCCATTCTTTCAGAAGAGAATGGACTTTTGGGGGTTCCCTAGTGTATGATGAGTCAATTTTATGTTTAAAAATTTCTCTTTACTTTGTTTTCAACCTTTTGACTTTGCTATACCTGGGTGTGGATCACTTTGTGTTTATTTAGCAACAACAAAATTTTAGTAATCTGCCACGCAATTGTTTGTTCAATTTTAGTCATACTTTTACTTGTGGACTGATTTTTATCATATATTGTCTTTACCCATATTATACACCCTATCTTACAGTATAATTATTTTTGCTTTAAATAGTCAGTTGCTCTTAAAGAAAATTGTGCTAGGAAAAAAATAATCTTTGATATTCATTTATACGTTTATCATTTCCAGTGCCCTCCATTCTTTCCTGTAGAGTCATATTGAATTCAGGTGTCATTTTAATTCAGCCTGAAAGGCATCCTTTAGCATTTCATATCCTGCAGGTCTCTTGGCAACAAATCCTCTCAGCTTTCAATGTATCTGAAAATGTCATGATTTCATGCTAATAATTGAAAGGTATTTTAACTGGATTGTTAATTCTGCATTTTAGTTGTATTTCTTAATTTCTTCACTTAAAGATGTAACTGTAATGTCTTTAGGCTTCTCTTGTTTCTGAAAAAAAAAATTTTAGCAGTCATCTTTATCCCTGTCCCCCTGTATATAGTGCATCACTCTGCCTCCACACTGGACTGCTTCTCAGATTTTTTTCTTTTTCAATGGTTTTTGGCTATTTGACTATGATTTGCCTAGGTTTCATTCTTTTAACTTTTATCCTGCTTTAGTTCTATTGAAATCTTCAGGTATGTAAATTGGAGTTTTGCATCAAAATTGGAAGATTTTTGATCATTATATCTCAATGTGTAGGTTTGTTCCCCTACTGCAATCTCTCTTTTTTTCTTGAACTATAGTCAGCAGTATTTTTGTGAATTTGATATTGTCTACACGTCTCTGAGTCTCTGATCAATATTTCTTCATCCTGTTTCTCTCTTTCCTTCAGACTGGATAAATTCTATTGATAAGTTTTGAACTTTGCTGACTCCTGCCATATTTAATCTTCTATTAAGAAGTGAATTTTTCTTTGAGTTTTAATTATTTTTCCAGTGAATTTTTAATTATAGTTATATGTCTCAGTTCAAGAATTTTCAGTTACATTTTTTATAATTTCTATTTTTCTTCTAAGACTAGTTATGTTTACTCATTACAATCATTTCCTGTAATTACTTGACTATGTTTCCCTTTACATTTTTTGAATATATATATAGAATATATAGAATATATGTATGTATATATCATATAATTTAAAGTCTTTTTCTGCTAAGTCCAATATTTGGACCATCCCACATTACATTTCCATTGTTTAATTTTGAACTGTACTATTTCTCTATATATCTAATAATTTTGATAGTGAATACTGGACATTATAATAAAATTCGTAGGGGTTTTGAGTTCTGTTATTTTCCTGTAAAGAAAGCTGACTCTTGTTTTAGAAGCCAATTCAATTACTGGCTGATCACTTTCTATTTCTATGAATGATTTTTATACTTTTTGTTATTGATAGTTGGAAAGCCAAAAGTATTTGTCTTCAAGCCCTTCAAATGTTGCAGTATTCAATCTTTAAACTCTGCATCCTCTGTAGATTTTGTCAGAATTCAGTTTTTGTGGCTTTGTTATAGTGGGTCTAGAGTAGGTTTTCCCAGAACATGGTCCTTAATACTAAAGGCCAGGTTTTATGGTGTCTCAGCTCAATGCCAGGGATATCATTGAGGTTTTTAGAAGATATCTCCACCCTGGTCCAAACTCCAGCATCGTCTACCACTATCCTTATTCTAAACTTGTTATTCTTCTGGGGTCTCTTTTCCACTCTCAACTCTTTTGCAGCCTGAAGTTGTCTCATTTGGGCAGGTACAATCTACCCCTCAGCAATGAACTCAAGGGTACTCTCATATAGATTTTAAGGGCCTCTTGTCTACATACCTTTCTTCTTTCTGAAATCCTGCTCCACAGATGCCAAGTGCTTCTGCTGTCTCAAACACTCATCTGTGCCTTCTCAGCTGAGTGGGACTAACTAGTGGGCTTTGCTTGGACTCTGACCTGCAGTCAGGAAATTGTCTCCAGACAGAGAACAGGGTAATTGTGGACTATACTCACAAGTTTCCCTTTCCTCATTAATCATGGACCTGCACTGTCCATTTTCTAATGCCTAAAAGTAGCCTCCTGATGTCCAGACTTTTTGATTTTATAGAAGAGCACTTACAAAAAAAAAAAAAACTTGCCTCACATAATTGAAAAGTCTGGGGGTCGTTTCTACATTTAATAATGAATTTATATATTCAGATGATGTCATAAGAAATGTTTCTCACTCCTTCTCTCTGTTCTGCTTTCCTTGGTTTTGACTTTAATCCCAGGCAGGACATCCACCAATATCTTCAGACTTTTATAAAACAGTTTCGCATTCTGTGGAAAAAAAAATTCTCCAATAAGTCCAGCTGAAGTTCCTGTGTCTTTACTTTTTCCCCTGGTTTGGGTCACATGAATGGCTTAGAACTGACATGGAGACCAAGGAAATGAATTGCTCTAATTGGCCAAGTTGGGGACACATGCAAACTCACGGAATTGCAGATTAAGTGTGATTCAGTAATTTGAATTATAAGGACTGAGAAGGGGCAGGTGTGATTTCCTAAATTAAAATAGAGGCTCTGTTATTCACAAGAAGAAAGAATGGATGCTAAGGACACAAAATCAACAGATATTGCCTATGAATAGGGTTATGGTATAAATTATTATCCAAACCGGGATACTTTTGAGAGTGAAAGGTTTAACAAAAAAAATTTAAAAAAAAATAAAAAGTAAAAACAGGCATTAGTATTTACAACAATGCAAACCTGGATGTTTCTGAGCTGCCTTGGCCAATGATCACCTTACCTAATAGGCTGTCTAATGGATCTCCCACTGATGATGGTATGAGTTTTGTTTAGTGAAATGGTTCTCAAACTTTGTTATGCAGGAATATAACCTGGGGTTCCTAATTAAAAATAAAGATACCCAATCCAAGTCTCAAACCTGGGAATCAGAATCTCCATGGATGTGCACCAGGTATCTGTACCTAAACTTGTTATTAAATATTCAAATGCCTAACAATGTTTGAAAACTATAAGATTAGTTCAATCTAGTTTTGAAAAATGATTCCAAATACATGATTATTAATGCTATTGTCATGTAAGAATGATTGTGAAATAATATTCCTGGAATCATTTTTTAGATTTGGAACAAGGATAATTTCCTGAGGTCGTTAGAAAGAGGACGATCTAGTGCAAGAACACTTTGAATCAAGTCATAGTTCTGCTACTAGCTAGTGGTAGTAACTTGGCCTCTTAATGAAATAGAATTATAATTACAGTAAAAATTTAAAGAAAATTCACAACAGGACTTTTAAAAAGAAATGTGAAATCAATGACCATTATATGAGGAGTTATTATATATAATTCAGTTAAATAACCATGTGCTGAATATTTGTTACTAGCAATTCTAGGAAGAAGGTTACTGGAACTTGACTTCTTTTCACTCCTGTTACAAATTTAGTTTAGTTTGGTCTTTTCTGACCAAATAGCCTCTGGGGCTTAAAGGTGGCTGGTTTAATAAGAACTTGAATCTGTGGAAGTCCTAGATAAAAGAACTAGTTTGGTATTTTCCCCCACTTGGACATGAGGATTTCGAGAATTATACAGCATCAGATTCTGGGAACATCTCAGGCACCAGAAATTTGGATACTTCTAGAGGAAGACCTCCATTGGCTCCATGTGAGTATGCCTGGCCTCTCTGGCCTTTAAAAGGCAAAGAGTGGGCTAGAAAGGTGAAGACAGGGGAGCAGAGACATGTACTCCAGGTATCTCAGCCCAGCAGGGAACTGGTGGTCTCTTGCTTCTACAGGGCTAGCTCTCTGTAAAAGATAATTTTGCCTTCAGCAATTGTAGGAAAACATCCCATTAGGGATCTCAAACAATCAGATCCAAGCCCTAATGGTCCCACAAAGGAAATAACATTTAACAAGGTCCAGCAATGTGAGTGAGGAAGATAGGTCACAACGCAAGCCGAAAACAAAGTTTGTGAAAGCTACCTACGGAAAGAGACAGACTACAAACTATAGTGACTGTTAACACATTCAGAACGGAGAGGAGATTTTCTGTTAACTACAAAAAATTTCCCAACCAAAATAACTTTCAGCTGATGAATTGAAAAAGAGAATAGCTACTGTTGAATCTAGAATTGAGGACCTGGAAGATTAGGTAGAAGAATTACATTACGTGCTGTTTGCAATTGAATCATGCCCCCCACAAGAGATATGTATGGGTCCCAACACCTGGTCCTTTGGACGTGAAATTGCTTGTAAATAGGACTTATGAGGATGGTATTAGTTAAGGTGTGCCCACAATGAATGAGGGTGGACCTTAAATCCAATTTGGTTAAAGTCCTTTTAAGCAAAGGAAACTGAACACAGAAAGAGAAGTCTTGGGAACTGTCAAAAGCTGGAAGTCAATGGAACCCAAAAGAGAAAGGAAAAGACACTGCCATGTAAATTTCCCCACAATGGAAAAGCCAAGAACCAAGGTTCACTGGCAGTCAGCCCCAGAATAGAATGCCACAGAGTCCAGGAGAAAACACCATCTTGCTAACTCCTTGATTTTGGAATTTTCCTAGACTTAAAACTGTGAGAATAAATTTGCATTGTATAAGCCAAATAAATTTGCAAATATAAGCCAAAACGGTATTTGTTTTAGCAGCTAGTAAAACATACACTAAGGGGAAAAGAATAAGAAGATGACACACAAAAAATGAGGCCTAATAAAGAATATAGCTGCATGAACCAACAGATAATAAAATTCTAAAATCATATATATATAAAAGGGTCAGATGGCAGTAATGAAAGAATAATGCAACAAAAAAGCAGAAGGAAATTTTCCTAAGTTAAATAAAGCCCAGTGTTTCAAGACTGAAAGAGCTTGCCAAGTTCCAGGCAAAATTTGGTTTAATAGTGACATGGAGAAATCCTTTCACCTCTTAAATAGAAAATATGCATTTTGGGGGACATATTCATTGACATTTAAAATATCAATCATGTTTTTGTCTACAAAACAATCTTTTAAAGAAATAAAAATTTTATAGAGTCCCAAGGATGAGCCTCCCTGGCACCGAGGGATTATTACCAAGTGTCAACTAGCAATGCAAGTGGAAAAAGACCTTGATCAAAAGGGGAAAATATTAAATCAGATGATATCTTCTTTACTTCCATTAATTTAAAAAATAAGGGGGAGATGTGGCAAATGAGATTTTATAGCTAAGAGATTTCAAAGTGAGTCGGGAGGTCATTCCAGAGGTCATACTTATGGAAGTCTCAGCAGGATCTCATTGACCGCCACAGTAAACAGTGCCTCAAATAGCAGGGCTCCTGAGGGCTCTAGAGACATCTAGACAAGGCATAGGGCTCAGGAATTCAGCACCCTGTCAGTGGGCCATACTTTCGAATTTATGTCCCCCAATGTAACAGAGTTAGTCTCATTTATAATTTCCCTACACATGACTATTCTGCCCCATTTATATGAATCTATAATTAGCAATATGCTTGTTAAAAATATGTCCCAGAGACTTGAAGCTTCTGTCAGTTCATGTGCCGGTTGAGTCTTGAATCTCAGCAGAGTTGCAGCCAAAACCTGCTCTCCAGTTCATTGGACTCATCCAGGACAACTAACAAAAGTATGGTGATGGACAACACCCATCCAAAAAACAGAGAGTGTCTACAACTGTAAGCAAGACTGTTCCATCCATCTGCCCCATAGGATCTCAGCACCCTCTCAATCAGAAACAGAGTGGGCATCACCATCCCCAAATCCTCAAGATTGGGGAATGAACAATGGACTAAAGTAGACTTATTATTCTACTATAGACTTATTCTAGCAATAGAAGAACTTGTATGATTGATATAAAGGCAGTGTCTACCAGAGGTTTTGAGGGGAGGGAGAGGGAAGAATAGGTGTAACATGGGGGCACTTTTGGGACATTGGAATTATCCTGCATGACACTGCAATGACGGATACAGGCCATTATACATTTTGTCAAAACATATAAAATTGTGCTGGGCACAGTGTAAACTATAAGGTAAACTACAGCCCATGGTTAGTAGCAATGCTTCAATTTGTGTTCATCAGTTGTAACAAATGTACCACACTTGTATTGTTAATGTGGGAAAGTGTGGGAGGGGGACTGGGTGGGGTATACGGGAATCCCCTATATTTTTTACGTAATATATTTGTAATCTAAGCTTCTTTAAAAATAAAAAAATATTAAAAATAAAATTCAATAAATTTTAAAAAAGATTGGGAAAAGATTAAAACTCTACCACCGGTAGCTTTGAAGAGAGAAGATAAAAGCCAGCTGGGATTGATTCCACTGCAGGGGTTTACAGGTATCTACAAATGTATCACTCTGATGTTAGGAAGTTAACATAATATCATAGGCAATTATTAACTACCTTAAGCAATTTTGCTTTCACATTTTAATTGTATCATTCCTGTTGACTGAACTCCTTCATAAAGATATGTAAGTTGACAACATTTCAGTTTCCTTCACATTATTCTATTATGAATTCCTAGAGCATTAGAGACACCTATACTCAGTATTCAAATAAAAATATATTATAGAAAAAAAATTCTACCACTGGGAGAAAAAGGATCAAATAGGTTAACAGATAACTTCAAAGACATCTAATCTATTCTAGATATGGAAAAATCTGAAAAGCTATCTAATGTAGTTTATAAAACCAGCATAACTTTGAAAAATGAAAGTATAAGAAAAGGAAGTGTTATGCCGAATTCTAAATAAAATCAAGCAATGTATGAAAAATAATAAGAAAACACCAACATTGATCTACTTCAGGGATACAACTGTGTAGTATGAATTCAGGGTATTTATTAACATAATCTTTTGCATCCAGAAAATAAAAGAGAAAATCACTTGATTGTGTCAATAGTTGCTGGGAAAAAAAAAGGTTTGCTAAAATTCAACACCATTTCTTAACTTTCAAAAAGTCCAGGAAAATAAGAATTGAATGAAATTAATTAAACACTATTGAGACCATTTACCAAAAGCTAAGAGCAGTTAGTGTTATGATTTCTATGGCTGCTTTCTATATAACTATTACTAATTAACAATAATATAAGGGTTGTGATAAACCTATATATCAAGAAAATTAAGTCACTTGTATAAACTTTGGGGAAAACTCCCCCAAAACTTCAATTTCTTTGAGAATTATATACTGAGAAACACAAAGAGCTATAGTAGGAAAAAATGACTACAATTATTAAAATCAGGGGAGGGGATAGGTTATATGGGAATCTCTTACACTTTTGATGTAACTTTTCTGTAATATAAAACCTCTTTAAAATAAATTTTATAAAATTATTAAAATCATATGACAAATTGGCTAAACACAAGAAATACAAATATATCAATAGTTTTTTTTCCTTTACACTTCAAATGAATAACTAGAAAAAGAAATGGAAAATATTCCATTTGCAAGTGTTATTAGATTTATGAAATACTAGGAAATAACTTTACAACAGTGGGAAAGACTCTATTTGAAAAATAGAACAAATCAATGGGAAATATACCAGTTTGATGGGAAGACCTAATGACAAATAAATATATAAACAAATAACTTCATATATATTTATATGTACATGAATATATATATTTAAAATTTTTAATGAGTATCTCAATAGAGATTTTTCAGAGAAGTGAAGAGCATTAACTTATAATTCTTATGGAAAAATAAATGTCCAAGAATAGCATAATCCATAAAGCTATAAATAAATCAAAGTTGCATTGTCATATAAATAGTCATGTAGCACTGAAACAGAATAGAGAATCCAAAAATGGTACTCAATATATGGGGAATCTAAAACATAACAATAAATATACATTCTAGTTCAATGGGAAAAGGATGAACAATTTAGTAAATAATGTTGAGAAACTGGGTTGCTATTTGAAATTAAATTGAGTTACTCTCTTCTCTCATTCCTTATACACAACTAAATCCAAAATGGATTAAAGAGTTAAATAAATAATGCAACCTTTGTAGTAAAATTCAGGAGACAATTTACAGCAATTTATAGAGTCATATAAATAGTTGTAAAATAGGTCATAAAAGAAACCTGCACATATTTAACTATGCAAAAGTTAGAAATTGTGTATTGTAAAGATACCAAAAATAAAATCAGTGTGAGAAAAAAAATTTGGAAAACAATACCTGCCATACAAAGTATATCAAGAGAGTTAATAGCTATAGTATAACATATGAAAACAAAAGCAGAATTGCCAAGATATGAAAAGGAATTTCACACGCAAGAAATGGCTGATAAACAATGAGATGCTCATTCTCACCAGTGGTAAAGGAGACACATATTAACATAACTATGAAATATTACTTTACATTTGTAAGATAAATAAATTTAATAGACTGTAACATTGATTCCTTCAGTGAATGTGGGAGAAAGGTATATTGGTACACTCTTTGTGGAAGTTTGAATTATTGCAGCCTATTAAAAATAATCTGTCAAACATCTGCTAAAATTAATAAAACAATCTTTGATCAAGAAATCCCACATCTGGGAATCCACACCTTAGAATTAAATGATGTAATATATGTATAGCACTTAGAATAATGCCTGCCATATAGTAAACTCCATGGAAGAGTTATAAATAATTTTGTTATTGTTTATATTGGCTAAAGTGAAAAGAAAACAATGACTATCAGAAGAATGATTATGAATTATGATATATCCACAACATGGACTATAACACAACTATTAAAAAGAACAGTGTGTGAACTAGGCTTAAGCATCTGAGAGATTTAATTCTTATATTTGTTTGCTTTGTTTTTAAATCAATTTTATGGAGGTATATTTTTTAAATAATAAAATCACTCATTTTAAGGTAGAGTTTGATGAGTGTTGACCAATGTATACACCCTTGTAATTACCAACATGATCAAGATATAGACCATTTCTATAACCCCAAAAGGTTCTCTGTGCTCCTTGGCAGGTATTCCCCACCACCAGCCCCAAGCCTAGGCCACCACAGATCTGCTTTCTGCCTAGATTTGTCCTTTCTAGAGTTTCATATGAAGTAACGTGTGAAGTTAATATTTCAGTACTGAGTTTAGTTGTAATTAACCATCAAGTTTTTTCATCCATTCAGCATGTTTTTGTAGGAGCCTCTTTTGGGCCTTGCACTTTGCTAGCTCTTGGAGATAGAAAGGTGAACCAAGCAGACATGGCCCCTGCCTCACAGAGTTTATAATCTAATGGAAGAGACAACTAGCAAATAAACATGCAAACATACGATTAAAATTTGTGGTAAGCTCTATCATGATAATGCTATTAGGAGTGTGATTTCTAGGTCAAATAATAAAAATATAACTGCTACTAGAAAAATATCTTATGAAAGAAAGACTATAAAGAAAAGACTATAGTCATCTATAAAGTATGAAGGAAAACACTTTACACAGAAAGGTCGGCAAAGCTCCAGAGTTTATAATTAATTTGAAAGTTTAATGATCAGAAGTCTTCCAAGTAAACAATGGGGGAGTGAATGCTCCCAGCACAAGTCCTGAGACAGCAAAGAGATTAGGATCTGATAATAGGACAGGGTGGCTGGAGCTTAGTGAGTGAGAGCTCAGGCGGTTTGAAATAAAATTATAGAGAAAGGGAGAAAGAAGATCTTACCTGGCCTTTTAGGATTTCCTGCTAAGTCCAATAAGAGACCATCTAAGGGCTTTAAGCAAGGAAAAATAATATTTCAGAAAGGTCAGTCTGCTTTCGTTTGGGGGAATGAAATGGAAGAGTGCAGTAGAGGACTCTGGTTAGAAGACTCCAGAAAGATTTGAAAGAAAAAAAAAAATTGTACAGAGGAAATGGAGGTGGGTATAAGTAGTGGATTGAGCCATTTTTGGAGATAGACTTGAAAGGATTTAGTGATAAATTAGATACGGCAGATGTGGAAAAAGACATGTATTAGGAATTACCAAATCTTCCACTGAAGAATCCCATATTTTGTGTAACACTCCAGTTCCTTGTTCTTATAGAATCTGTCCAAATAAATGAAAGTACTATTTATGATGCTGATGCCTTGGTCCTCAACTGTTATGTGCTCACCTTCAAAATGTCTTGAGACACAAAGAATAGAATTCATTATTCAACTGAGAAATAGGATACATCCAATTATTCAAAAATTAATGGATGCTAGATAGAAACCCTCTATAAAAAATAATATTTAAATAAGACAACCTTTGGAAAACAACTCTATATTTATTTATTTATTTATCTATCTATTTATTTATACTCTTTTAACTCGCAACAAAGAAATACACTACCTCAACTTTAGAGTTTATTATATGGTTGATTGATTCATTATGTGCTCCAAACTGAAATCACAGCCTCCTCATAAATAGAATCTTTACTAAAAATCTCTTCTTGGATTTTGTATGTGCCTAATGAGTTTAAATATTAATAAAAGCTAAGATCCATGCAGTCGTACTATGATGAGAAATAATGTTCCTTAGTCAATTCTACTCACTTTGGATTTCACTCTAGAAAACAGAATGCCTAGTTGAAACTCTAGAAAGTTTTACTTAGTGAATAAACTTTAGTTTGTTTTTAAAGACATTTTGTGCCCTCCAAAGTTGGAAAATAATGAATTAATTCTCCCATTTCTCTCCATCTTTGGAAAAACATAAAAAGGAACATCCCTTTCTAAGAAAGGAGTTTGGTGTAGGCAGAATGAATAAAACTGCTGCTATTCTCTTCAACTTTGTCTTCAAATTAACCCATCTTGGGGTGAAGGAGAGACTGTCTCCCAGGAAATCTGGATACCTCATGTATGATTTATCAATGCTTTGTATGAATGAATCAGTTTTACATGGCCTAGATCCATGGGGAATCTAGCTTTTAGCTTTCTTTTTAAAAATGGATTTTATTGAAATTATTAAAAAAAAATTTTTTTAACTTTCATTCTTTATGAAACTTGTATTATAATATAGAGATTGCCTGAAAAAACAATCAAAGGAACAAAATATTTAAAAATGGCAAAGAAAGAAGTATTTACTTTAGAAAGCCTAGTGCATATTTGAAAATACCAGAAATAAATTGTGGGCGAAGTGAGGAAACTGAAGGAAGAAACCAAAACTTGATTTTGATTGTGGAAATAATTATCCACGTTTTTATAAAGATAGGTGTCATCAAGCTATAGCAGTGCTCCTATTCTCTCGCTTTTAACTTTGCTAGATATTAAAAAACAAACTGATATATATTCATACATATATATGTACCTAAACAGTGGCAGAAAGCAGAGGACTTGAAAGAGCAGATAAGATGTCTCTTCTCTTTTGAGAGGTTTTTAAAAGGCAGCTATAGATCTTTGGCTGGGGGAGTTAAAGTCTGGAGTAGAAGAAGGACAATCAGTGATTTTTTTATGACCAACTTCTCTGAAGCTCTAAAGTAGCAACTTTATCATAGAAAGGCAAAGCATGGTTGAGCTATACTGGCTGATTTCCAATAGGTCTACCAATATGGTGTAGATGATACCGAATTGACAGTGAGTTTGGAAGGCCATTCTCACAAGAAGATTGCTAGTCTCAGGTCAAGGCAGGAGCCTGAAATTCATTAGTGTTTTGCCACAGTCTTCGAGGCCCCCCAAGCCAGCCCAGGAGCAAGCCCACCCCAGTGTCCATGTAAACTCCTCTTACAGTAGCTCAAGTTGACCTATCAGAGGTCAGATTCTCGGCCTGCAGGTTAAGTGTGTTAGCAAGGCTATAGGACAGCCATTCTCAAATTGTGGTGCTCCAATCAGCACCAGCAGCAGCTTCATCTGGGAGTCATTAAAAATGCAGATGGGCTGGGCCCCAGCCCAGACCCACTGAAGCAAAAATTCTGGTGCTGGGACCCAGCAATCTGTGCTTTAACAAGTCCTCAGGTGATTCTGATGCATCCTGAAGTTTGTGAAACTTACACTCATGATACCAAGCAAAAGCGAATTCTTGATTGGTGTGCTTCATATTGACCAATTTCTGAGACATGGGGGTTTCAAAGAGAGAAAGAGTTTTATTGCCAGTACATAGTAAGGAGGTCAGAGGCCTAATGGCCTAAAATCTGCCTCCCAGAGTTTGAGGAGTTTAGACATTTTAAGGATTCAAACAGGGGAGGGTAGAGCAATGACCACTATAATAGTAAGTGTACACAAGGGTGAGCCTAGTGTGAAATGGCGGTAAATAAAGGAGAGATCAGTCTAGTGAGTTTCAGTAATTTCAGGTATTTACTTTGGGCTATTCTATAATATACTGGAATAGTAAGAAAAAAAACAACTATATAGTGTTTCAGTAAACCTAATTATTTGTTAATTCTTAACTCTGGGTTACATTTGCACAGGAACAATTTCCAGCCTTGACAGTCTTGAAAAAATACTGATGCCTGGGATGCATTCTCAGAGATTTAAGTTAACGATCTTGGGTGCAGCCTGGGCATTGAGATTTGAAATGTTTCTAGTGTGCAATAAGACGCAAGAATCACCAGCCTAAAGGAAGCTGCAGGGCCCCGAGGGAGCAAATCCATCAGCCTAATGGGGCTGCTCTCCTAAATCTTTGTATTACTCCTCAAGTCTTGACCCACAAAATCCCAATTCTCACTCCCACTTTGGAAACTTAATATTGGTGCAAAACTATGCAGAAATGAAACCCTATGAAAAGCTGTGTAATTCTTACAAACCCAAACAAGGAATGAGGTGGCCAATGTCCCTAGTTCTTCAGAACTCTTTCTGGATCAGTGCTTTCCCTTCTTTCTCGTGCCTTTTTTTTTTTCACTCCAAATTAATGTGATTCTGGGCTGAGCCTGTTCTTGGTGTCTGAGTTCAAGTGTATTGATAGGTCCTTTCACGTGGTGGCTTTCTAGACTTTGGGGAGTCACTTTTCAGTATATCCAATTTTGTGTTTGCATCTAAGAAATCTGACACTAGATAAAATGATTCATCCTTCTAATTTTTTACTAAAACTATTAAATTACACTGCAGTCTGTGGTGTTCTGTGACACTCTTCCTCTTAGATGTGACAGTTATATCAGTAGTTTGAGTGACTATCAGCTATCATACTCCATTTCTTTGTCCATACTCTCAAATATAAAAACAAAGTTATATATATACATACATATACATATATGTATGTATTCCCTTAAATTGTCATATATATGTATGTGTGTATATATACATATATAGATATACACACATACATATATATAAAGGTGTGTGTGTGTGTGTGTGTATATATACACACACACACACACACACACACACATACCTACCTTGAAAATTGTCCATGGTGCTTCCTTCAGTTGGTTGAAAATTACCAGGTTTTAGTGGTCATTTCTATCATGAATGACTCAGCTTTTCATACACATGCAATTACTTTGTTTCAAAAGCACCTGTGAAAACATCGTTTTGAGGTAATAATGAGCTGGCAGCAGATATTTTGGGATTACGATAAGCATGTATTTGCAATGGCCTCCTCTTTCTCCTCTGAGGATACCAGTGGGAAGTTTTGAGAATACAGAGAGGACCCTTGATCAACTGGATAACTAGTTTCCTCAAAAGCTCAGTTCTTCCCTTAAAAAAATAAAGAGTAAGTTTAGTGTCTAAGAGAATAGATTCTGGAGCCAAACTGTACGAGTATGGGTTGGAAACCCAGATTTTTCACTACTAGCTACATAATCTTATAAATCCAGTCTTTCGTTGCCTTAAAATGGGGGTGACATGGTATAGACGGGGGCCGGTGGACAAGACCCATAATCCTGCCACCTTACAACCCCCGTTTCTCACGCCCTGGCGCCTGGCTGCACTGGCGCTGCAACAACAGCTTAACACAGAAAACTGGGAAGCAGAACTTTCTAAACCTTAGGTGCAATAGGAAGTATTGAGGACCAATGGTTACCCCCTCTTTCCTGCTGTTAGTCCAAGATCTCAGTGGACTCTCCCATAAATCTCCAATCTTCCCCCATTCTTGAAATAATGGGAAGAGTTTCTGACATAGGAACAATTTATTATGCTTCACTTACTGACCAGATATAGGGAAGACAAGAGGTGCTGTCTAGAGATGGGGGACTGGAGAGGAAAGTGGTAGGGCATAGAGGGCCCAGGTATTAGGGGTGAACAAGGGCCTCATCACAAGGCTGCCTTATAGCATCAGTAAATTGAATGGTCTGGGAGTTGGTAGACTTGGTGGACAGCTCAGCCTTGTTACTAAGCGCTTAGTGGGACCATGAGTACAGGGAATTAATTTAGAATACGTTATCACGTGCCAGTCACCAGGTTAGGCAATTCACCAACATTAACTTAAATAAATGGGAAAATTACTTGCTAGCAATAAAAGATAGCACATTAATGTTTCCTACTCCTCATTTTTTTGACCTATTATTATTTTTGTGAAGTTTCCTACAGGGATCCCTGCTAAGGATTTTCCCTTGTTCTGATGTCATCACTTCATTTACTCTCTCCTCAATCAGTGTCCTTGAGCTGCTAGTTTATTTTTATTTATAGTGTATTTATAAAAGTAAAGCATGTTTATGGTAAAACTTATGGAAAATATTGATAATATAAGTACAAAAATTAATCACCTTTAACCCTACCACCCAGAGAGAACCATTGTTATTATTAATTTGTATTCATTTAACAGGCTAGTTTTAGCCCCTTTAAACACATTGTAATCATTTTCTATTATTCTCAAATATTCTTTGTGAAGATTATTTTTATTGACTATCCAGTATACCATCATAACCATTTACTTATTGTTGATGTTTACCAGTATTTTTTGTTAATGAAAATAATGCATTGATAAATATCTCTACACAGAAATCATGGTGAACATCTGATTATTTCCTTAGTAAAATGACAGGTCCAAAGGTAAGAATACTTTTTAAGGCAGGGGTTCTTAACTATTTTTGTTCCATGGACCCCTTTGCCAGACAGGTGAAAACCACGGGCCCCTTACTAAGTCCACACTATACTGTGTATTATTTAATAACTATATCACACTGGCACCAACATGTTCCCACAAGAATAATGTTTTTTGAATTTCAACTCAAGCTCATGAACCCCTTGTTAGAACCTCTGATTTAAGGTTTTGGACATAATGCCAAACTGCCCTCTAGAAAGACGGAACCAATTCATATCCCTGTGAATTGTGTGAAAGTGCTTTTTCCCTGGATGCTCCCACAAACACTGGCTATTATCCTTTTTACTTTGCTGTTTTTCATTTATAGCGAGGGTGGGCATGATTTTCAATACACGTCTCCATCTCTGAAACAGCAAGCCTTCTGGATTAAGAGCTTGGGCTCTAGATTCCACCACCTGGATTCATATCCTACCCTGCTTAGGACCTGGCAGAGTGTGAACCTCAGAGTGAGGTGCTACAGATGCTCCGTATTCATTGCATTATACTTAAATTCTCTGAAGATATTAACCTTTTATCTGTTATATGTTACAAATTATTCAGTTTCTTATATCTTTTACTTTGCTTTTGATTTTGAATTGTTGACACACAGACTTACATTTTGTATAAATTTAGTTGCTTTCTTTCTGCTTTTTACTTGAACTCCTACCCCAAGATCAGAATATACAGATGGATATTTATTTTAAATGATGTTATGAAATTTACATTGTTGTATAGTTTAAGGTAAAAGTTTAATGATAATTTCTAGATAAAAACTTGAATTATTTTCTTAAAAAAATAAGGGTGACAATTATATTCCCTCTTAGGATAGTCTTAAGGATTAAGCCAGTTAACATACATAAAGCACTGAGAACAGGGCATGGCACATATTAAGACCTCAATATTATTATGTGCATAAAAATCTTGCTGTTATCACCTTCAGATTC
Source organism: Cabassous unicinctus (assembly GCA_029593785.1). Taxonomy (NCBI): domain Eukaryota; kingdom Metazoa; phylum Chordata; class Mammalia; order Cingulata; family Chlamyphoridae; genus Cabassous; species Cabassous unicinctus. The sequence goes on along the minus strand of JAQZBX010011078.1, from coordinate 22,147 downwards.
ATGAGTTTGATTTTTCCAAAGTTGTATTCACTGAATAATATGAGACTACTATTAACTCCAATTAGATTGTAACCATTCTTATATCTTTGAGAATTTTAGAAACAAATGTAAGAACTCTTGATTTTAACTGATGTATCCAAATTTGGCTTACTTGTTCCTGTGGTGGGCTAGTCACGGTATGATTTCCTTCATGCCGTTCACTAACTCCCAGTCAGGGGTGGCCCTCCTCTGAGGCAGCAGGAGAGGAGAGAGCTGATACAAGTGTGCAGTTCTGTCTCAGGTGTTAAGCACATTTTATGGACAGAGTAATTATTATAATAGAAAGTCAAATATCACTGGTAATAATTGAGAATCACCTGTTTGACAAGAACAGATATTCATGGTTGAATTATATCTAATGGATCAGGACTATCTAATTACATGGAATGATGAAAAATGATGAAAAAAACACATTTATTGTGAGGCTGATAGCTCAAAAATATTCTTATAGTACTCATACTTTTTATTTGTAGAGTATATTACGGTTTACAAATATTTTCATATATACCTCATTTAATCTACCCCACAGCATGGTGAGGACAGAGGTAAATATATCACATCCACGGCGAAAGGCAGCTCCCTTGCACCCTAGCTGCCTCTTTTCTTAAGTGCGTCAGTGACACCAGTACTGGTGATTCATGAACTATTTGTCCTAATGATACGTAGGGATTTCAGGACAAATGATGAACATTAACATTTATAGTCTTATGTTACACGATTTATATCTTTTCGTATCACTTAAAATTGGCTATTAAATGGTTTATATGCAATATCTTGATAATATATTCTTCTGAAAAGCCAAGATGATTTGTAATAAGAAATTTTAAAAGTTTTTATTTCTAACATTTTTAAAGTTTCTTCAGTATTCCACATTTTTTTTTTTTCAGGGGAAAGCACTGATATAAAGGGAAAACAAGGGAAAACTTACAAAGTTTAACAAAACAAATGACATCCACTCTTGCTCCCAGAATAACTAAGCCAATTTTAGGGTTTTGTTTTTGTTTTTGTTTTTGTTTTTTTAGTTCCTTATATATTTTTTGGCCTCAAACTCAAACAGAGTTTGAAGATAGTTATTGCTTCAGTTTACTTCTTTAAATGAAGTATTTTTGGGGACCACTGCTCTTTGGGTTTTCAGTAGATTTTTGTATTGGCTCATGAACAATATAACTAGTGTATGAAGAGAGAAAGAATAAAGATGAGTTATTTCCTCTATTGGCATTTGGGGGTAAAAAACTGAAGAAACATAATATGACCATGGTGAAGACTAGGAACCATATCAAGCTGTTGTGATTGACTGGTCAGGACCTCAGGACCAGATAACATACATGTGGATGTGGGAGGGGGATACAGTTGCTTCCAAGAGAAGTTTCTACACTCATTCCTATTGGGAGGATTGGGAGGAGGGTACTTGTATAGTGGATTTGAGTAGGCAGAACTTGGACTGAGAGTCAAGGAAAGAGGTGGGAAAAAAATCTTTGTTTCTGTCTGGGCAGAGTGCTGTCCAGATATCTGAGGTGGAGGTACCTAATGTCACCTGTGTGTATGAATTTCTCCTGGCTGTGCAGGGAAGCCAGGATGCAAAGCAATAATTTGTCCATGGAAAGGAGCTTATGGGTCCCTTGAGCACTGGTTGAATCACAGTGAGCGTCCTGCTGGAGATGGCAGCAGACAGCTTTGACCAGCATATGCAAAGTTTACAGCCTGGCAGCAAGATGTGGAAATGGGGCCAAAACACTAAAGGGCTTATTTCTGAGTTTTTGCAAGAAGTCCCCAGGAAACCCCCAGCATTAGCTTAAGAACATTTTTACAGGTACTGATTTTTGCCATTAAGGTTATTCAGTGATAATTTGGGTATAAAAAATAAATGTGACCTTTATGTGATTTCATAAGCTTGTAGGACTGTGACCTAGAGAATATGGTCTAGGTCTATATTCTAGACCAAAAGAAGCAGGCTAAAACCCATCTCAGTTCAAGGGAACTTTGAAAGTGTATTAGAGCAGACAGCGTCTTTTAAATTAGTTTTGTCTGGAATGTCATGCTCTGGTTGTACATAGTCATTTCATCCACTTTTGGAATGACTAGCCGAAAATATAACATGTGTATTCCTCTTCAACTTACTTTTAATATTTCTGTGTTTGCCATAACAAAGAATTTAAGAGATGAGAATTCAAGGCCTAAAGAGATTAGCTTATTTGCTCAAAGTTTCAGATTAGTTCAAGGTCATATAAATAATTGCTTGTCTGATTTGGAGTCTTTACTATCATAAAATAATTCTTAGTTGGTCACTAGGGCATGATTTAATTATTGAAATAGACAATCAGCACAATTTATAATATTTTCCTGTTGTAAATGTATCCCAAGATAAGAATGTTTGTCTTTAAAAGAAACCTTAGCTTTATTTTCCATAGATTTAGGTAGAGCAAAGAGAAGAGGTAACCAGGGCCATTACCAGGTAGGGCAGGCAGGAAGGTCACTTGGAATGGCTTTTGGCCAGACACAGCCCAGAATTCTCCTGGGGTTCCTCACATACCCTGGGATATCCCTCGGAGACTGAGTCTCTTCTAGGCCTATAGGGAATTCTCAAGGGACCCAGAGTAAATTGGATGTCTGAAGCGTAACAGAAATTCTTGAGAGAAACTCACCCCACACTCGGACTGCTCTCCTGGTCTTCATTTCCTAGTCCTGTAATTCTTTAGTTAATCTCCCTGGGGTCTAAAATGCTAGGAAAATGTGCCAGAGTAATTTCTCTTTTTCTCTCTCTGTTTCCTCTGTCCCTCCCCTCCTCCCTCCTTCCCTCCCTCCCTCCTTCCTTCCCTTCTTCCCTCCCTCCTTCCTCCTTCCTTCTTCCTTCCTTCTCTTCTCTCCCTCTTTTTCTTCTGTAAGACTTTAATGAGCAACAAGTATCCCCAGATTGCTTTGGAAGGAAAAAAGTAAATATACTACTTGATAATTGTCATTAAGTTGCTCAGATTGTCACTCTATATTATAGTGTGACAACACAAAATATATCAAAAGACAATATATGTTAAAATAACAAATGAATGATTTGTACCATTATCTCTTAAACCTTTCAATTTCTCACCATTTGTGCTGCACCATCCTCATTTTTAATAGTTTCATCGCACATATGAAATACTTCAAATAACCTCATAGCTGTTTTCTGTACCCCAAGGCTTACTTTCTAGAAATAAATTTTCTATTCTCCTATCAGAATTAATTCACAAATATTCAAATAATAATGGCTGAAATTTATTGTGAATGTATTATATGCCAAACAAATTACCTGAAAAACCATAAGAGGAAGTACTATTATCATTTACGTTTTCAGATACAGAACCTGACACACATAGAAGTTAAGCCATTGCCTAAGGCCAGGCAAAAACTGTGGCTGTTGGGGAGTTAGCCTGGGTTGCCTGGCTCTGGGGCCTACACTCCAGCTGGTCCCTGGTGCTCCAGATCTAATTTGTGGCTGTCCAGCTTCAAACAAAGGTGGTCTGAATTCTATGGCATTTCCCACAGCCTGTAGTTTACAAGTCCTGCTCCTTATCACAACCCACAATTCTCTGACCCCTGGCCTGGCCATGACTTACAAGATCTGGCCCTTTCTTGACTCTCCTGTCTCATGTCTTTCCCATTTCTCACCCTCTCCACTTCTGTGCACCAACCTCAGATCTGCCACACTAGCTCCTGCTTGAGAGACTTTGAGAATGCTGTTTGCTCTGGCTGGAACATCTGTACCCTGTCTGGGTCGGGCTAACAATAACATTATTTAGAGCTCAGCTGAAAGCTTGGATCTTTTTCTCCAGGTCTTTCCCTTCCCCTAGAATGTATTTCCTGACCTCAATTTAGCACAGTCCTCCTGTAGGACCTAGTGCCCCGTGTCTACACTGTCATGCCACTCAGTGGACCTTACTGCATTATTAAGTTTAAACTCCACCTTTAGTACAAGACTATCTTTAAAAAAAATCTATCATTCAAAAATTAAGTCTATTAAAAACAAATGTTAGATAAACAGATCAACCACTTACCTTAGTCCTCCAAGAATAAAATATCCTAAAAGAATATCTAGTAAAAATGAGGTACATTTTTTTTCTTGTTCCCTGCTACAGTTTTGGTGGCAATGTCACAGTGTGATTAATGATACAGTAGGGAGCACAGGTTTTCTAAAGAAGCAGCATTCAGTAAAAAAAAAAAAGGATCCAAACAAGAAGGATATTCCAGAAGGAACACTGACAGTCTGTCAGATAACAAACTGGTAAAAAGTGGAATATTTAGGGTTTAATCTAAAATATGAATTCAAGGTGAATGGCACTTTACCACAATTTATACTGGGAACACTTAGACATAGCCATTAAACTCTAAAGCATTATAAAAATACAGATATTGGTATTTATAGGATTGTGGGACTCTATGAGTCTTTTGAAATAAATATTTTATTTTAACCATGTACAAAATCACTTACATTTTAGGGAGCTTTAAAATTTCTTTTCTTTTGAGTTTGGCTTAAGTGTGATAAAAATCTATAAATAAAGATGCCAACTTTTATTTATAATATATTTCAAGCTGAGTAAAGCCAATGTTGTACAATACTATACTTCCAAAGATTTTTTAAAAATTTTTAAAATCAGGTGCCATATATGGTAAGTCATAATTCTATGACATTCAATAGAAATAGTGATGCTAAGACTCATCCCAGTTTCATGAAATTTTAAATGTGGAAAAATGAATTTTAAAATTCAGAAAATATGGTGCCATAAATGAAGTAGCTGACACACCCTGAAGGACATGTGCTGAAAGCCATTTTTATTTCCTTTTATCCTAAGATTATTCCTCTAATTGTAATAGTAACCATAGTGGTAGATGGAGATGCTGACTTTTATTTTATGGGTCCAACCAGGACACTTTTTGTTGGTTTAGACAACTTAGAGTTCAAAGTCCAGACCAAACTTTCATATTTGAAAATATATTTTCTATAAATGTGCACTGTAATTAGTATTCATTTTGAGCTAATTCTCTATTTCCTTTTTTTTTAAGAATGGTAAATTAGCTGTAAAATTATGGATGCTTAAGACTGTTGCTGATATTAGCAATCTAGAACATTGGGATTTTATGAACTGCACAGAGTATTAGTGATAAGGCCCGTGTTCTGCACAGACAGAAAGCACAAAGCTGGGAACCTTCAACAAGTATACCTTTAGTTCAAAAAAATATGCCAAGCAATAATGGCTATTTAACTCTTGTGGCTTCTACTGTGAATGGAATAAAATGAATGAACAACCAAGTCTCCCCTGGGAAGGTATAACCATATCCTGGATTTAAATTGGTTGGAGTTTATGTTTGTTCTTTGTACATATTCTAAATTGAAATATGAAGCTAAGGTTTTCCAGGGTTGGTAGAACCCAGCGACTGCTGAAAGAAGCAAATACAAATCCTTTTGGCAAGATAGCAGCCTTAACCCAAGCCTATCAGGATCCCCACAGATTTACATCAGGCATATAAACTCACTATTATAAAGAACTATTGTACACATGAAAAAACAAGTCTGCATGAAAGGGAGTGAGCAGACACAATAAACTTCAAAATAATTATCCTGAGGAAACATATTAGAACAATAGGACAGATTAAGGTTATAATAACAATTTTAGTTTAAAATATATAAAGAATCTTAAAAATGAATGCAAATAAGCGTAAGGAACAACCGAGTATAAGAAAATAAATAGTGTATTAATATTTATTAATATATATTAATATTAATATATATTAATATTAATATTAATTGATAATATTAATATTTGAAAATATATTTTCAAATATGAAAGTTTGTTTTGGGTTAATTTATCTGAAAATAATTTCACATTTAGAAAAAATTGCAAAAATATTATTAGTAATACTTTAATACATGCTTTCCTAGATTTATATATTGTGAACATTTTATTCTGGTGGCTTTATTTTTTTTTTTAAACAATTTATTGAAGTATATCATTCATACATGAACATACACAAACCACAAGTGTTCAGCAAACACCGTGGACCCACAAAACAAACACGCATAACATCAAATAGGGCTCCCACACATCACCCCACCACAAACACCTTGCATTGCTGTGAAACATTTGTTAACAAATTATGACATTGTCAAAGTATTACTGCTGATTCTAGTCCGTATCTTACTCCCCCATACATTTTTTTAAGATTTATCTACTTATTTATTTTTATCCATTTTTACCCCCCCACACATATTTTTGCTGTTTCTGTGTCCATTCGCTGGGTAACTCTTTGTGTCCATTTCCTGCCCTCTCTTCTCATCCTTCTCCTCCTGTCTTCACTGGGATTCAATCCTCGGAAATTCTGATGTGGGAGAGAAGCGTCCTACTGCCTGTGCCACCTTAGTTCCTGGTTTTTCAGCATGTCTCTTCTTGGGTCTCCCTTGTGTCACTCCTGTTATGTCACCGTCTTGCTGTGTGGCTCGCAGGGCCTTACGGCTTACCTGCGCAAGGGACCTGGGGAGCTCACCCGCTTGCGCGACCTGGTGGCACACTGGTGTGCGGGGCCTGGGGGGTTCACCCGCGCATGGGGCCTAGTGGCCCACGTGCCTTCCGTATTTTTCTTTTTTTAATTTTTACCGGGAGGTCCCGGGGATTGGACCCAGGTCCCTCCATATGGGAGACGGACACCCAAACATTTGAGCCACATCCATCCCCCTGCTATATCTCTTAAGGTTGACCAAAAATACCTAAAGTTACAGTCTTTTCCCATACAGAATGGTCATATAATAAATCAGGTTTAGTTTATCACCAGCATTCTAAAAACCAGACCTAGGGAGGAAAACCAGATCTGGGGACACATGCATGGTTTCTAATATAGCAAAGTTTAGCCTACCCTGATTATCACAAAATCAGGACAGCGAGAATATTCGCATCTGGTGGCTTTATAATTTGCTCTCTGTCTCTATCTCAGTCTCTCTGTCTGTCTCTAATCTCTGCCTCTCTATGTATGTTATGTGTGAAATCTTTGTGTCTATATCTATATCTACATCTATATCTATATCTATCATGCTACTTTCTATCATGCTACTTCTCTCTCTATATATAAGGATCACTTTTCTTGTATCATTTGTAGATAAATTACATTCATATAATGGCCTTTATTCTTAAATACATTTACCCAGAAAAGAAATATTCGCTTAACAGCCATGATACAGGCAGCCATTTTGTAAATTTACAGGGATATGATATTTTTATCTCATCTATCATGCATAGTCCAATTTTGTTAATTGATCTAGTAATGTCCTTTGTAACATTTTTCCCCTCCAAAACTGGATCCAGTGTAAGGCCAGGTGTTTCGTTGAAATGTTTCCTTAGCCTCCTTTAATCTAGGACATTTTCAAAGAACAGTTAAGTTTGTAAAGGGATGAATAAAACTTTTAACAATAAAAATATGAACAGCAATTAGGTAAAATATCATATTCACTATAGGGCAGGAAATCACAACAGAAAGATAAATCTGAGAAAGTACATTAAATGCAATAAGAAATGACACCAATGTGAGCATTATGAAAAAGTGGTAAAAAATCCATGGAGGAGACAATGGCTTGATCTAGCATTTATCTAGCTAAGCTACAGAAGGAGAAAATAAATCAAATTTGATATATGATGTCTGCATTGTTTTTAACCCATGAATCTCAGACTCAGAAAGCACAGAGACTCATAGTAAGGATAAATAAAAAGAAATATGAACTTAAGAATTTTAGTGAAATTGCAAATCACCAAAGAATTCCAAAACTGTCAACCTGAATACACTTATTATTAATAAAAGAATGGTGATTAAAATGATAGCAGATTTGTTAGCATCAGCAATGAAAGCCAAAAGACAGTGGAATGACTTCCTTCAAGGTAAGAGGGAAAATAACTGCCAGCGTACACTTATTTTCTCAGATACACATTCATTTTGAATGAGGAAAATAAATACATTTTCAGATAAAACAAACAAAAAAGGCAAAGATGTTCCTACCAATATATTTTCAGTAAAGGAACTGAAGTGAAAGAAGACAGTAAAAATGTGGTTAAACATAAATGAATGTTGATTGTAAAAACAAAATGAGATAATATAGTAAAAAAGAAATAAGGAGAACTAAATACCAGATATCAGTTTAATATGAGATGGGAAGGAACTCTTGTAATATTTGGAAGGATGGAAGGGATAACATAAAAACAAATATTAAACAGCACTTAATTATATATATGAATTTGGTTTAAAGAGGAAATTTTAGGCTATATATATATTACTAGAATAAAGATTTAAAAAACATGAAACTACACAACATGAACAGTGACCTCAAAGTTTAAAAAAAGCAAATATTAAAAATATTAAGGCTAAGTTTAAAATATACTTTTAAAAGAATGGCAAAAACACACAAAGATTTTAGGAGAAAGTTACATTAATGGCCAGTCTTAATTATGAATATAAATATATATTGGTGCAAATAATAAACTTCAACATTATATTCATGTGTTTTAAAGGAGGAAAAACACAAGTTCTTCCAAGGGATGCAGAGGGAAAAAAAATAAACATTCAGTAAAATCCAGCACCCATTTATGATAAAAAAATTTTTTCTTAAGCAAAATAACAATAAAACTTTACTCTGATCAAATTAATCTGAAAAAAGATAAGTGCCCTAACCTGCAGCAATCATCACAATTAATGATGAAATGAAACAATCATTTACTTTTAATAATAATTGTATTATTTCCTCATACCATACACAAAGATCAATACCAGGTGTTTTAAAGTCATGAATGCAAAGAAAACCCCCCAGAATCTTTAGAAGAATACTATGAAAAATCTTTATGACCCCATTTTAAAGAGTAGGAAAGCAGATTAAAAAGCATAAACCATTTAAAAAGACAGTTATACAGAGACACATGAATTAAAGCAGATGCTAGCTGCATTATCTGCAATAGCCTCCACCTGGAACTACTACAAAAACAATAAAATTATGATTTTTTATATAACACAATATCATGCACTCACAGAAATACATAAACTAAAGCTATTCTTAACCATATGGCTCAATCTCACAACTCTAATGGTGACTGAAATAATAATTTACAAAAGAATATAGAACATATTTTTATAGGTGATTTAAGATAGTCACAATAATAGTATATATCACTTATATTACAAACGTATGTAGGAAAATGTCTAAACAAATGATGGTGATAACATTACCTCTTGTAGGGGGAGTAGGGCTAAGGCCAGGGAACAAATCAGGGAGAATTTCAAATATAATGTCTAATTTCCAGCTTATTATAGTTTTAAATTTCTTATTTATTTCATAATAATTTTAAACATCTGCAGTACGGATTGATAACTTCTGACCTATTTAAAATGTCAGTAATTGCACAAAATAGTCTTGTGTCCTTTGAGGAGAAATTTATTTTCTTTGTACGTCTCAGTTTCGTTCTTCCATTCAACAAACATTTATTAAGCAACAACTATACGCCCCGTACTAACTCAGGTATTTTTAATAAAAAGATAGACAAATGATCCCTCCCCTGAAAAGAATTTCAAATTATTTTACATAATTTCCCTAACATCTTCAAGATCTAGCAAGGTTTGATCCATTTTGGTCCAAATTTGGGATAACTCTCACTTTTTCCATAGTTTTCTCTTATGGAATATTCTCTTTTAAGGCACTGGACAACAGGTTGAATACCTTCCTTTTCAGAGTTTCCCCTTTTGGCTTTTCTTTCTTCATAACTAACTGGAAGCTTTCCTAGTGACTTATGTTTTTAAGACAGGGTTTATTATATCTTCCTTGGGAATGAGTCCTTATTTTTTATTTATCCCTCTGGTCACAAAAGCAAAGAACTCCTTTCTTATTTTCTTACTACTTTTTCCTCATAGTTCAGATTAGTCAACAGGGAAACTTGGAGATATGCATTTGGTTCTTTGTCTATGACTTTCACTTGTGCAAATTAAGCTTCCTTTTGCTGGCATTCAACTACTACTATTGGAGTGCTAAACATTTTGAACTTCCCAGGTGTACTAAATATTTTTTTAACTGTAAATATTTAGTTTCCAGGAAATCAAATAAGTAGCATCCATGCCCTTCACATTTGTTTATTTTAAATGTGGGTCCACCTTGACCCATTTTGAACATTTAAAATAACTTGAAGAAATCCAAGTTTTCTAGCACATTTTTATATAGTGATTTCCTCACATGGCATTTGCCTTCAAAATCCTCCCACATTTCCTTCCAATACCTGGCTCAGATGGAATTGTCATTCATTGGTCATGTAGAAAGCCTAAGGGTTTAAGGTGAAATGTGTTTATAATTTAGGAAACTTTTCTAAAATATATTACTTTCTGAGACACTTCCATGCTGAAATTACAAAGCCGTGGTTCTGCTCAATCTGTCATATGGATATAGAATATTGATTTTTTTTTTTTTTTTGCCAGCACTCTTGCCTGCCATACTTTGCATAAAATGACTGGATTTAGTATCAGATAATGAAGTTCTGGAGCTTGTCAATCTGTTCACTGGCATCTAAGGTAGGCTCCTTGGACCTTGGGTTTATTGTGTAGCTCTTGCAGGGAGGCGGAATGACAACAAACAGCATCTTGTATATAAAACCAGAGTGGAATGACCCAAAGACTTGGGTGGAAGTGATGCTATATACAAACACTGAGACTCAACTTAATGAAGTGCTTCTTATGACAAACCGTGTTGTCATAAGGGAAACAGAGGTGGAGAGACTAAATTGGATTAAATTTATAGGCCGCCCATGGGGAAACTTTTAAAACCACAGAGAGTTATTGATTTGCAATGAACTACCATAAGTTGTGTCAAAAGTTAGAGTGTCCTAAGACAAACAATGTGGAAAGTTCCTCTGAGACATCAACTTTAGAAAAAAATAAAGTTAAACCACCTCAGCACCTCTAAGGGGTGTGTGTGTTTGTGTGTGTATGTAGGGGAGTATAACTGACATTGTTACTGCAGGTAGTTTGGGCAGTTATTATACCCAAGGCCAAAGCCACTCATCAAAGACAAATGAATAGGCATTTAATTTGACAAGCATTTGAGATTAATCACTGGTTTTTTAGATACATATGTTCCTGTAATGCTTGATTCAAACTGCTTTTGAGGAGGTCACTGTCATGGCTTCTTGGCTGAATGCTGCAGGTCAACCCATGAAAATTTCAATAGTCAGACAAGTAAAAGGTTCAGACAGAAAGCAACACCTAATATTCTAGACTTGGCAGAGACAGAAGGACAGGTGGCAGAAATCTTTCAGGCTGAAAAGCAGTCTGAAAGGTGACATTGAACATGGATAATGGAGAAAGGCTTAACAGTTCCAATTCCCCAATTTAGAAATGTTACTGAGAGTTCAATGTTCCATAGAATAAGTATCAAAATTCTCAGTTAAAGACAGTTTGTATGTAGAAAGAAAAAGGGCATTGCTATAAATATCAGGTGGTTTGTTGCCTGCCATTCCAGAGAGAAGTTAATAAAAGCAGTATCATATTTTCTATGGGTGAAAATGTATCTGGGGAAAATATCTTTACCAGAATCCCAAAGGTGCAGGCATTAAATTGTAATGTGGGGTCTTTAATATTTTACAGTTGTAGTTGCTCTTAAAATTCAGACAAACTACGTAGTACTAATAACAAAGGTAGATAAATAACAAAAGTAGATAATATAGGCAGAAAAATGTTCAAACTTTAGAATACTATTAGGGATCTTCTTTTAGGCTCCATGTGGGTGACTGTCGGGTGACTGAGTAATTCAAGGATTGTGAAAATGAAGCAAAGAAAAATAATGAGAAGCAGGAATAACTAAGAACAAAGATCTGAAAGAGGTAGGAGAGAAGGAGGATGACAGAAAATTTAAGATAACTGAGTCAAAAGGACAACCAAGTAGCCTTCAATGTGGGAAAACAACGGGAAGAATAGACTCTTGAGGTGTCACATGCAGGAGAACGTTAAGAGGAAGAAATCAGACTCTCCTGGTGCTAGAGCCGTAAGATCCACCCAGAAAACCAGGCTGACTGCCACTCAGTGCCGGAAGGGGCAGGAACAGGTGCTTCAGATCAGTAACTCAAATGCTGTCAAACAGCCACGGCTGATGTAACTTTTCCTATCAGTCTGGCTCCTCTTTGTGACTGGATATTGCTTTGTTTCCCCATACCTAAGACTGTGGAGGATTTTACTGTTACCCCATCACCACTCATTGTTTTCGCTTAAAAGCTTAGGTCCTCTATTTTTTTCTCCTCTCTTTATCAGTCCTTGGGTTTCTGAGTAGAGCCATACTGGAAACCCCTTTTTGGTCTGCTTATCTTTCTGTGAGTGCTCTTCAGACTTCTGAAACTTCAACTGCAAGACTTTGCTTGACAGTGCCTAAAAGCCTACTCCAGGTCCCTCTGTGGCCTGCACCCTTCTTGGCCTTCCTCTTTCCATCCCTGGCACCCCTAAGCATCACCAGTCTCTCCTCAGCACAGATGCAGAACCCAGGGATTGGGAACTTCCTTCCTGAGGAAGTCTAATCTATTTCTTTCTCCCAGGCGCTTCCCCCACTCCTATCCATGCTGTCATATGGTGGTTTCCAACTGCCTAGTTCCTTTTGTTCACTTCTGGGGGTCTAGTTTCTCAATAACAGCAACAAACAGCAACGACAATACTAAACCACAAACAATAGAGAGTGTCAGAAAGTTATGAACAAAATGGCCACAAATCTCTGCTACCATGGAATTTACCATAGAGAATGAACCGAATCAATAAAATATATTTCTTGTTGGATAAAGATAATGGCCAAAGCAGGGGGAAAATAAAGTAGAGAAAAGTATATGAAATGTCCAGAAGGTTAAACTGTCTGATGGAGTAGGGATGTAGTCCTCCTTGAAAAGATAACTTTTGAATAAGGTTTGAAGAACTGAGGAGCCAGCAACGTGACTATCCGGGGAACTGCATTCTAGACAGAGGGAACAGAAAGGGCAAAGGCCTAAGGCAGCAGCAAGCCTGGCATGTTCAAGGAGCAGCAGGGAAGCCACTGTGTTTGGAGGAGTGGGAGGGGAGGGGAGAGTAGGGGGAGAAGATGTCACTGAGGTCATGGGAACCAGAACATATAGGGCAGAGTGTGCATTTGGGTTTGGATCCTGAAGCAGGTGGGAAGCCATAAGAGGATTTTGGGTATGATCCATATAATGCTCCAACAGTGCTACTTTCAAAGTGCTACTTGGATTGAAACAGACTTCCTCAAGGTCACACAGCCTTCTGCTTGAGAAGAAGTGCATTGCTTTACAATTTTGCAAATCTTTTAAATGCCTGGCTTAACAGAAGACAGTTGAATTCTCTTATCTGCTTCAGCATTTCATCTGTTGAAACACACCACACACCACGTAACTCTTGGAAACTCCCTGTACAGTCATAAAAGAAGGAGAGTCAACAATACATCTAACACCTTCTTATTATTGAAATAGTTTGGTTTTTGTGGACTTCCTCAAAATAGGTCCCTGGACCACACTTTGAGAACTACTGAGCCATAGAAAAGATAAGTATTGTGTGTACAAAATCTGCTTAGTACCTTAAAGCTATGTCGGTGATGCTTGTCATGGGAGACCGGTGGAGTTATTTAAATCTAAGTAAATCAGAATAAGTACGGTGGTAAAGTTATGCTTTAGTTATGTGAGATTTGTAAGTCCAAATTATTTTATGCAGCTTGATTATGTGCATTCTTTGTCTCAGGGTATTATATTTCTGGCAACAGATAGGAAGAGAAAATAAAAATAATGAAATTAAATGTATTTAGATAATAAATAAAGGCCAATTCTCTGGGTGTGGTCATTGATTGAAGAAACTTTTTCTTATACTTATCCAGGGATTGGAAGCAAAGGTTTACTGTGAATATACAGTCATATATTTCCATGGACATAATGGAGTCTCCTAACCTATTTAAATTAGACTTCTTGGTTCAAATTTAAAGCCATGTTCTGACATCTCAAACAAATTATAAATATGTGACTGTGCGAGCCAAGGGACCAGGATGCCCCCCTAAATGAAACCCAGCCTGAAACACAGCAGTGGCCCAGCCTAACCTGGACACTCGCTAGTTAAAAAGTAACAAACTTTGATCTTCTCAAAGCTGTATATTCCCTTCCTGCAATAATATCACCAAATACCCCGTTTGTGCAGTCTTGTAACTTTTGCAGAAACTCTGTTCTCATACCCTATGGACTGTCTTTGTTCTGAGACCCCTTGTATTCCCCCTCCTTTTCTCACTTCTTTGTGGAGTGCTAACTTCATTTTTCAACCCACCGCTATTGAAAAGCCTCTCTAGTTCATTATTCTCAATAAAACTCATGTCTAACCATTTGCCTGATGCATTCTTTGGTCTTACAGCTGCCCCAATCCGTGCCCTTCAAAGTTGGGTTGAAACAGTGATTTTTAACCCTGTTTTTAGGAGATGTTAATCAAATGTCAATAGATATTTCTTATAGTTTTTTACTAAGTACAATGATATTTTGAAAACTATCATTTGTTTTTATAATAAATGAAATTCATGCTCATGTACTTTGGAAAAATAGAGATAATCATGATAAAGAAATGAAAACTCTTCTGTCATCCTACCAATCAGAGTTAGCCTCTATGAACATGCTGGTATATATCTTTTTATTCTTTTTAGGTTGCATTTATATTCTTATATAATTAGCTGTTTTAAAATTAGCTGTTTAATTTTCTTAAAACATGATAAATATTGCAAAATGCCAGTAAATATTATTCTGACATTTCAGTTACTTTAAATTTTCATTTCATATGATTACAAACATATCTTGTGCTCATTTAAAATGTTTACATATTACAGAAATGAAAAACTTAAAAACTTCCCAAAGTCCTTTCCTAAATGATAACAGGTTGGATTTAACTTTTTCAGATTTTTATTTCTGGAAGATATTATGGCAGAAATAATTGAGATATGAGCTTGTTTTGGAGCTCTCTATATTGTTTCCCTATGTGTGGCTTTGTATTTGTGTAGGAGAGTGGGATAAACAAGTGAATTTCTGGAAATATATTCCTTCAATACTGTGAAGAGGTTGGATATCTGGAATGCTCCCAAGAGTAAAGAAGAGGACCTATAGCCCATTTATATCATTCAGTGAGAAGACGTTAAGTTTTTATGACGTGTTTTTATCAATGGTATCCTGAATGCAGACACGAGGTTTCTGGGGCAGAGCAAATGAGTTTTTACATGCAGTAAATAATGTGCTGGCTCCCGTTTGCCCTAGCTCTTATCCCTGGTTGACATGATGAGAATCATGTGTCATCCTACACATAAGGGGGTCTAAGTTAAGCAAGGAACCCCCAAGATATGGAATTATGTGTTTATTTATGAGGAAAGGCAGCTCCACCCCACCCTCTTCAGAGTCTCCCTGGAAACATAATGGGAAGGATCCTGTAACCCTTTGAAAACTAAACAAATCTCTCCAGGGGGAAAATAAGACCGGTATTTCCAACTTTACAGCCCAGATTTATCTCCAAGGTCCTGGGTTTCATCAACCCCTTGAAATGCAAACACAGACCTCTGAGGAGCTCCCTGGGGTTATCATTATCTATTCAGTCCTAAATTAACTTCTTTCTTTTAGGCCAGATACCAGGTTTCAGTCAAATTTGCTCAGAAACCCTAACTGCGCAGAACCATAAATATACTTTCTCTACAGCCACACAGAAGATAAGGAGACTGCAGAGGAGCTTGGTGTGCAAAGGGGCAGGGTCTAGGCTAGGCACTAGGGCTTCCAAGCTCACTAAAGACTGAAGTGCCCCAAGGGGGCTCCGAAGCAGCAGAACCACTAACCTCGAATGGCTTTCTGGGCTGGGATAGTGCAAATTGTAATTTTTTTTTTTAAGATTCATTTTTATTTATCCTGCACCACCCCCTGCCCCCGGCCCACTGTTTGTGCTCGCTGTCTGCTCCCTGTGTCTGTTCATTGTGTCCTCATCTTCTTTTTTAGGAGGCACTCGAACCAAACCTGGGACCTCCCTGTGGTAGGTGTGCAAGCCACATCTGCTTCCCCAAATTTTAATATTAACTGTTTGACTGAATGGGGCTTCCTGCTGACTATGGTTCTGGTTAAAATCGGAGACCTTTTTAATATCCCGAGGTGTTGAATGGGGTCATTAATGACCAAGATAAAATTCTCCCCTTCCTGGTTGGAAAGGAGCTCTGGATCAGATGCCAGTTAATATGAAGAAATAAAGAAACTTCATATATTTCTGTAAACAGGCTTGTGATTTCAAACTGTTATATTCATTAGTAATTGGGGTAGTAGGTGCAGCCAGGGCAGTGGTCCTGGTAATGTCGAAGAGGCTCTGGGAGGTCCTGGAAAAAGAGCTCAACCTAGGATAGGAGGGTTCTTGACACAGTTGAGAGAACGAATTCAAGGACTAGCTTATAGTAGCAGAAGAATTTAATGTAAAGCGAAGTACTCTCCAAAGATGGGAGTGCAGATGAGCTCCTACAAGTTGATGAGTCATGCCTTCTGGGGCTGGGGGTACTCTTTTATTGCTGCTGTGTTCCTGCCCTTTATCCCCTCCATGTCAATTAGGATATGTAACTCCCAATGTTCTCATTGGTCTGTCTTATGCAAAAGATGGATTGAAAACCACAACTTTTTACAGGCTCCATACTTCCAGCCAAACTCCTGAAAGGCATGAGTTGGTGCAGCCATGAGACCAAAGAACACACCTGGCGCTGAGCCAGGCATAAGCTTTACTGGGACTTACAAACAGGAGAGAGTCTGCTATGGCTGCCGCTCAGAGAATGATGATAGTGCTCCACAAAGAGATGGGAAAATGATGGGTGATTAAGGGGTTTCAGAACAAGGACTTTCCATAGGCTTTGAGAACAGAGTTTCTGCTAGTGTCATGTGAATATGCATATGGAGTCTGGTGATGTTTTCACTACACTTGTAGGAAGGACGTTTACCAAAGATATTTACTGCTTTGGGAAGATTGGAATTTATGATACCGTATATGCATTCTGTTCCCTCTGGGAGGGTTGTTAACCTTTAACTTATATCTAGGTCACCAGGTGGCTACGTGCTAAGGACTTGGGGGGTGGGCCTGGGTCCCCACAATTATCAAGCAGTTGGGCAAGAAAAGGGGAAGCTTAAAGTGAATGGCCTTTTACATCTGAGCCCAGTCTTGGGAAGATAAGGACAGTTAAAGAACTAAAAGTTGGTGCAGCTTTTCAGAGGAGTTTACTTCTCATGTCACAATGATTGTGACAGAATAGATTTCATTACAGTGCTTGACTATATTCTGTCATTTATCAGGAACTGAGCTCTATCATCTGTGGATTCCTTTAACCCCACCCCCAACCCTTATCCTTGGGCCCATTTTCCCAACACCTTGTTGTTGTATCTATGTTTAAGAATGTATTGGGAGCAGATGTGCCTCAAGTGGTTGAGCACCTGCCTCCCACAGGGGGTTCCCGAGTTCAGTTCCTGGTGCCTCCTGAAAAAACAAAAACAAACAACAAGCAAAAACAAACAAAGAAACCAACTCAGGGAAATCAATGTGGCTAAGTGGTTGAGTACTGGCTTCCCACATATGAGATCCTGGTACCTCAAAAAACAACAAAAAAAGAATGTATTGCTCTTCACGTTTCAAAATTATTTTGAATATGACAATCATTTTGTTTTTAGGGTTTTGTTTTTAATCCAAGTAGCTTATTATATTTATTAGGCGAATGATCTTGTTTTCCACCCCTTTAAGATTTATAAAAAAGAAATTATGACAACTCTACATTAAAATACCCTAACGTTCTGCTCTGTGGATTGTTTTGCACTTTTCCTGGACCACATAAGCCATTTTGCAGACTTAGTCCAAGAAAGCTGCTTTGTGTGTCTACTACAATAGCTCTGCCATCAAACTACTCTGCTTTCTATAGTATCCCAGAGATAACTTTCCTGTGTACCAAAGCCTATCAGGTAGGAGGGACTTTTCCCACAATAGAAAACTGAACAATAAGCAAAGGCTTCCATGGAAGGTCTCAGACTCTCAGCTAAGGAGACCAGAGAGTTATTCTTTAAATATGATTAAAAGGACTTTGTTGTGTATTTATAGATAATTAAAGTTTTTTTATACATCTTTAAGAAAAGGGCATTGTCACAGTGCTTGACAAAGCATATTTAGCTCATTGGCCATAACTCTATTGTCTTCCTTCTATAAGAACACAGATTTTTCTCTTTCCAGAGGTTCTTTATAGTGCAAACCTGCTAGGCATAACCCTTGCTTCCTTAGCATATGGGTCATCACAGTACACATTTGGGCAAGGACACAGAAGGGGTCAGCTTAGAAAGTCCAATTTACATAATTAATGCAGGTTTCCAGGGCAAATTGTTAAGATTAGGGAAATTAATTAAGACAGGTACACAAAGAAGGCTGTGTTAAAAACTATGCCTACTAGTTTATAAGCTCTGTTAGGACAAGAAAGTTGCTTTCCTCGTTCTCAAGGTATCTCACTACCTAGAACATAGGTAAATATGTTCTATATACCAGCATTTAATAAATAGGTATTGAATGTATGAACAATTTATTAGGGAAGCGGGAGTGGCTCAGTCGATAGAGCCCCCGTTTACCATATGGGAGGCCCCAGGTTCGCTTCCCGGGGCCTCCTTGTGAGGGCAGGCCGGCCCGCGCGGCGCGAGGGGCTGATGCAGCGGGACCTCACAGCGAGGGGAAGATAAGCAGACACGGAGAAGACACACAGCGAATGGACACAGCAAGCACAAGCAGCAAGGGGGGGATAAATAAATAAATAAATAAATCTTTAAAAAACAAAACGAAACAAAAAAAACAATTAGGCAGTTAATGAGTGTAGGCAGTTAAGCACCTAAGAGAGACTGTAGCATTTAGAGTTTTGAATCCTGGGGATATTTGCTTTCATCCCAATTTCATACCACTTTTAGGTGGGGAGAAGACTTAGGTCCACAGGAAAGAAATGTAGGTAAAAGGATCTCTGAATCCTTTCAGTAATGGCTGAGTCAGAAAATGATGCAGAAAATACAAGAGTCAAAAGCAGAATAAGGAAATTAAAATGACAGATTCTAAACATATTTGTGATGATAAACAGTTTTATTGTATCTACACTTTAGTAGCTCTGTGGCCCACTGGTTTTATTTCTCTTTATGGAATTCATATTATCTGATATCATTATTCTAAACCTAACAGGGAAATAAGAATATGAGCTTAAATACTGCAAAAATGTCCTGAGATTAAAAAAAAAAAAAAGTAGGTACTGGCTAGACACATGTTTAAACCTTTATGCCTGAAGACTGATGCAATATTGCATTTAAATGGCACATGAGAAAAAAATAGAGAATTTTAATGGAGCATTGACAAAATAGTTTGAAAATTTAGAGCAAAACACCTCTTCAATTAAAACCTTTTCCCAAAATATGAACATCATATGCATTTAGGAAATGATATCATTTCTAAACCTAATGATAGTTAATTTTAATGCTTCCCTTTTGTGTAATACTTCTTCATGCTTTGAATATTTCCCTGTTATCCAACTCACTAAATTTTCTTACCAGGAAGGCACTGTTTTTTATTTTTCATTTCTGCTCTTTACCCAGAAAGGTAGTTTTACTCTCCCCACCTGTTTAAGCCTATTACACCCTTGTATCAATGTGTGCTCTAAAATTAGGAACCTATTGACATTGCCAGGCACAGAATGAAGAATGTAGGTGGAAACAATATCTTTCCATATGTCACAACTTGGCCATGATTGCAAGGACTCAGAATGTGAAGTTATAAAGAGATACCATTGGTGATTATTAATAGGTATAGTGTCTTTTTCAATAAGAACTTCCTCTAGTTCTATTTGAACAATAACTGTTTTCTCTTGGAATAAAATAATGTATTTTTCTTAATCTAAAAACAAGAGGGTTATTTTCAATTTCATCTAGATAAATGCTACAAATGGAAAAGAAATCAGACAAACCTAACTTAAGGTTCTGGGCAATTACATATAGATTTATTTTAATTATTGAAAATTAAGGCATATTTCTGTTACTCCTAGATAAAATCCATAATTCTGTTTATGAGACACTTTCAAATGGTACTCTTATGCATGTTTAATTTTTATGATGGAGTTTGTAGAAAAGGAAGCCCCCAAGACTATAAACAAGCATAAATATTATTCAAATGATTCTTAGTACATTATTAAGGAATCGGAACGATTGGCAATTTATAAAATTTATAATACAGTGAATATTTCCCCCTCTCCTCCTTTCTTCTTTTCGTTTTGTTTTTATTTTAGCATATCCAAGTATATATGCTTCAGTGTTGCAGGAATATTTTACAGTCAAAATGAAAGTGAGTTTCAAAATTTATTTCCTCTTGCCTTTTGGATTACTTTACCTACAACCTTAAATTCAAGGAAAGAAAAAAGAATAGAAAAAAGGGTGGGGGGGCTCATTCAGTCTAACTGTCCCTTTGACTAAGCAGTCCCTCTTTCCATTATTTACTCTTGGCTGTCCATTTTCTTCTGAAAATCATACTTTATCTATGTATCTATTGGACAAAAAATACTGTTATCAAGACATACTTTCACACCAAAGGAATCCAAAAAGATAATAGGAGATTCTTTCATTCATTCAACAAACATGTATTCAGTGCTGACTTTACACTAGACACTAAACTTGAAATTGATTGTTTAAGGATGAATATAACAGTAGGCAGGAATCTCATAAAGACAGTAGAGGAGACAGATAATTTTAAAAATAATTTAGATCAAGGGTGTTAGGTATCACAATATCAATATGTACAAGACATAGAACTTTAGCAAAGGAGTTGAGCTATAAAATTTTCTGGGGAAAGAAAAAAGGGATGCTAGGAAAGCTTCCTATAGAAGGATATATTTGATTTTCAGCATAAAGGAGCCATAGAAAAAGAAAGACACAACTGAACTGGATGGCAGTTAAGTACCTCAAAATTCTGAATTTCCATTATTCTATTAACAGACGTTATGGTTAGTGGGCTGATAGCTGACATGTATTGAGCACTTATTAGGTTCCAATCACCACAATACGAAGTAAATCTCATGTAACCTCCAAACCACCATGTTATTATCCTTCTAATTTTTAGCAGGAGAAATCTGTGGTTCCAAGAGTTTAACTAATTATCTCAAACCAGATGGATTTCAACCCAGGGAATCTGACTTCATAGTATATACTTAAGATGGTCATTTTTTTCCCATCTATATCTGTTATTAAATTATAGATTTAATATGTGACTATCAAATTGTGTGATATGATTTATACTTTGGAGAGTAATGGAAGCTTTCTTTTTGAACCTCCCTTTTAATTTTTCAAATGAATTTTTTACTTTATGAGTTTGAGTATAAGGTATATAAGTATTTATGAGAACAACCTAATCTTATTAATAAAATTTTCTATGTGCATTTTTAGTTTTTGTGTACTCTATTTATTACCTGAATTTTGATCCTATGTTTATTTGCTGCATAAATATTCATATCAGTTAGTTGTTTAATGTGGTATGTATACAAATCACTAAAGTCTTTTCTTCTCTTTATTTCCTCCTGCCTTGGGTTCAACTTTTTCTGACACTAATATCACAACTCCCAATTTAAAAAAAAATATCGCATTCCTTACTATTTCTTTGCCAATAATTTTTATGTATATGTTTTGGAGTCACTTTATTTTAGAAGCTTTTCTCATATATAACATATTATTAAATTTTGAATTTTTAATCATTTTGTGATTTTTTTTCTTTTAATAAGTGAATTTAACCCATTTTCCTATATTGATTTAACAAGTGTCTTAGATTTTAGTTCTGTGATTTAATTTTTATGTTGGGATTTCTGTTTGTAAGTTCCTCATTGCTTTTTTTAAAAAAAAACCTCTGGCTCTGTGGCATGTTTTATTTTTATCTTTTTAAAGTGTATTGAGACAAAAAAAAAAAAAGAAAACAAAAAGAAAAAAGAAAAACAAAACACTAAAATGTATTGAGTGCTTTCATTTTGATAATTTGGAAGGTTTACAGTTGTTTAAGCGGTCTGGTGATTAACTTCAAATCTTTAAGTTAT
>JAQZBX010011077.1:32297-43429 GCA_029593785.1 Cabassous unicinctus | reverse complement strand
GGGGGGGGGCCGGGGCGGCAGGGATGGAGCCACTTTCAATCAGCCCAGCTTCCCCTCATGCTGGGGATGGAGTTAAAACAGAGTTCTACTGGCCTCTTTCTGATTTAGACAGGCTCAAACTTTAGCTGTTCTTAGGACTGGACTTTAGCCAGCTGAATTTACTAATCAGTAGCTGAAATTGGTGCCTCATTGTCTCTTTCTCCCCTGTTTTGGGGAACTGAAGCTTCCAACTCCAGCCAGGGAATAGCTCCCAAGGCAGCTTGCACTACCAGCAGAAGATGGGCACTGGTCTCAGCAGCATGGAGTGCTCTACTCACAAATCTTCAATGCAGATGGGCAGTCTCCTTCTGTTCTTCCAAAGATGTTGCAGGATGCTCTTCTGGTCTCCTGGGCCCCTCAGACAGGTGATTTAGATTGCTCTGGCTGATTACTAACTGCACTGTAGGATGAGCTGACTCTTGGAACACTTTACTCTGCCGCCATCTTGTCCCCATGTGAAGAATTTTTAACCAAGTTGTTAGCTAGGTAACTGAAAGTGTAAAAAGAGATAAGGTACCCAAACACAGCAACTACAGAAAGCTCTAGGAGCAATAGCTGCTTTAAAAGATAGAGAATCTGGAGTAATTAAAATTTAGAAACAGAGAGAAGTTGCCCTGTAGAGCAGAAACAGACCTCTTAGGAGAGGGCTGACTGGCTGGTCCTGGTGTCTTCCTCTAGTGTTCAGAAAGATACACAGATGAACACAGATTAGTTAAAATAACATAGTCAAGGTCTCCTTATTAATGGGGGAAAAAATGAAGTGGGAAAAATGTTTAATCATAGTCATATCTCACAAACCCAAATTTCATATTCTTTTTTTTACCTTTAGGATTACTATAGAACCAACTTTGCTTTTGCTAAAGACATTACAACATTGTTATAGTGTGCTTTTGTACACACACACACACACACATAATGTTACAGGCACAAGTCAATAATCTCAAAAAAAGTTATGCCTAAAATGTCTTATGCAATGCACCTGACATGGAGAATATTCAGGTAATTTTATAATCACAAATGCTGCTCAACCAGTGGAAGAGATGCATTCCAGCATTTCCCTACAAAGTGAATTTGAACTGTGCATACTTTATTTTCCCATTGGCTTACTTAGCTGGGAATGTTTGCTCTCTGGGTATAATAAGAGTCATCTTTAGATTGAAGCAATACATTAAAATATTATATGTTTGAATGGAGAAAAGGATTTCTGATAAAACAACAATCATTTTAAAACTGTTAATATAAATTTCACAGTACAATTATATCACGAGACAAAAATAATATTGAGTACCTTAGGTAAAGCAAATCCATTATGTGCCTCATACTGTTTTTCATATTGTTCCCATTCTAGAGAAGGCAAACCCCTAAAGACTTAACTGTTTGGCTGCTTTTTTAATTAATTGAATTACCATAGCATTTGTAAATTTTCAGTCAAGTGTATTTCTCTGCTTCTTTGAAGAATTCTTTTAAACTTTTTGATTTCTTTCTAATTATCTTTTCTGTATAAGCCCTTATATCGCTCAGTCAGGGTCTTCCAGAGAAACACACAAAAGGATATGTGTGTATGTACATAATTCACACATGCACATACACATCTATATGTATATACACATACATATGTACTCACGTGTTACATAGTTTATATGTGTGTGTACATATATATGTGTTCAGATAAATAGACAGATATAGATAGACATATAGATAGATAGAGATAGAGATAGAGAGATACAGAGATAGAGATAGATGTAGATATTTGAAGATATTTATTTTAAGGAATTGGCTCATGCAATTGTGGGAGTTGGCAAGTAGGGCAGATTGTTAGGCTGGAAACCCAGGCAGGAGTTAAATGGGCAGTCTTGAGACAGAATTTCTTCTCAAGGAAACCTCAGTTTTTACTCCTTAGGCCTCCAACTGTTTAGATGAGGCCCACCCACATTACCGAGGGTAATTTCCTTTAACCACATCTACAAAATACCTTCCCAGCAATACCTAGATTAGTGTTCAATTAAAAAAAAGATGTTACTATAACTTAGCTAAGTTGACACATAAAATCAACGATCACAGACCTATATGGTTTTGGATGGGACTTAACTATTGCAACAATAACAGCTACTATACATCAAATGTTATTAACTGTAAAGCACAATTGTATTTAATATTTATATCATTTCCAGGAGGCAGTATTATACTTCTCTTATGACAGATGAGGAAACTGGAGCTCAGAGAGGTTAAATAACTTAATCAATATCTCTGAGCTAGTTAGTGGCGATCCTGGAGTTTGAACCTAAGAATGTGGCACTGCAAAGGCACTGAATTTAACCAGAACAGTATCCAGTTTGATATTGGAAGTTCACCTCATTGTCTGTGGAGGTATCATTGCCAGGAAATCAGCTATTATCTGTCTGAAAGAATATAGCCACATAATTTATTGTGTCTGTATTATATGTTCTCTTCCTAACTCAATAGATTAAGCTATTGGCTAGTATTTGCATTAAAGGCTATCAGGACATCACATATTATTTATTTATCTTGACATTTCATTGAATAACAGTAGCTAGCTTGTAGAATTTGCCAGCAGCCAATCACTCCAAATGAGCCTAACCATATATCTGTGTGTCACCATTGTTTAAGCTTATACTTTTCATTCATAATCCTGAATTAAACAACCCAAAACTAAGTGTAGTATGATTTTTTTTTAAAAAAAGCATTTTAAATATTGTATCTCAAACTATCAGTACTCTGAAAATGAAAATGTCTTATGACTTTAGAAAACCACACAGAAATAGTAGAAAGTTTTAATATCCACTTTGTAAATATCTGTGATGAGGTTTTAGCATGGCAGCTCCCTAATCTAAAAGATCATTATATATTTTTGTAATCATTGGACTCTATTTCATTTGTACACAAACCTTGGATAAAAATAGACAAGATAGTTTTCAATAACCCAATGTGTGTTTTAATCAAGGATATAATCTACTAAGGATGGCCAGTTTCCAGTTAAACTTGTGATACCCTCACCTAAGACCACCCAAACAACCTCCTAGAAATAAGCCAACTACATTGATGTGGTCAGCTGTTCCAGAATGATCTGCCAACAATTTTCATAGTACAAGGTTCCCTATGTGCTTAGAAATTTATTTCTTCTCCAATCTCAACAGAAATAGGGACAATGCAGAAACAAGAAATCCTCCAAACAAGCAAAACAAAAAATTCAATCAATCAAATTAATGGAAATATTTAATCTTTCTTGAACAGTAAGCATCTTTATATAATAGATATCAATATGTTAGCATAATTATCAAAACATAGTTATATGGGAAGCGGGAGTGGCTCAGTCGATAGAGTCCCCGTTTACCATATGGGAGGCCCCGGGTTCGCTTCCCGGGGCCTCCTTGTGAGGGCAGGCCGGCCCGCGCAGCCTAATGGGCTGATGCAGCAAGCCCTCACAACAGGAAGCGGCTGTGGCTCAACCGATAGAGCCCCTGTTTACCATGTGTGAGGCCCCGGGTTCGCTTCCCGGGTCCTCCTTGTGAGGGCAGGGCAGGCTGGCCCGCGCAGCATGAGGGGCTGATGCAGCGGGACCTCACAGCAAGGGGAAGATAAGCAGACACGGAGAAGACACACAGCGAATGGACACAGCAAGCACAAGCAGCAAGGGGGGGATAAATAAATAAATAAATAAATCTTTAAAAAAAAAACATAGTTATAAATCATGTAGTAAATTAATCTACTGATATAATCTTTAAAATAGCATTTTACCTTTTTCAAGAGTCTTGTCAAGCCATGATGGAGGAACAATGAATGCCTCTGAATCTAGACAGTCGATACTTGAGGTGCTAAGTCTGGCCAGGTTTCAGATCATCGCTGTATTATTTCATTACTTTTTATTGTTTTTTACCTTTACTTTTATCTAGTGTCTTTTATGAGACTTTTGAAAGATGAGGAAAGCAGAAATAGTATCCTTTTGACATTTTAGCTTATATACATAATTATATATATAACTATTTATTAGATATATAATCTCCAGAAACATTGACTCTTGATAGATAAGGACAGTTGAATTAGAATATATATATGTATCAGGGTATATATTTCTTAAAATTACAGAAATGATGCTTGAACAACATACTTAAACTTATCACTTTTTTCTAGAAGAGGCTACAGTTAATCTCTAGCTTTAGTCCATTCACAAATATGAC
Organism: Cabassous unicinctus; assembly: GCA_029593785.1. Taxonomy (NCBI): domain Eukaryota; kingdom Metazoa; phylum Chordata; class Mammalia; order Cingulata; family Chlamyphoridae; genus Cabassous; species Cabassous unicinctus. Next base: position 39,194 of record JAQZBX010011077.1, on the reverse strand, counting down.
AAGATCTGTTTTAACTTCCATCTGCATTCCCTTCCAATTTTTGTTGGGAAGAATTTTTATTTCAGCTTATTTTTGAGCACCTAAATTTATCGTTATGGCTATGGTCTTTAAGACTCAGTACTCGCTTGTATTTACCAACAAATAATATTGAATTTTTTTGGTTATTCACTCTTGCTTCTTTTATTCCTCAGCTTCATTTTTTTTGTTGTTAGGCCAGTAAAAAGAATTTATTGGGAAATGGGGTTAAAGAACAGAGCTTGCTGAGAAATGGGAGAGAAAGACGGAAATATGCACCAAGATTTGGTTTGGGCTCTTTAGGCAGAGAGCCCCCCCAAGCTTCCTTTTGATTTTCTTTTTCTTTTGGCTAGTATGTGAGCAGTGAGAGTCTAGTTTAGTAAAATTTCTGAGTCTTTGTACATCAAAAAAAAACCTCTAAATTTCACACTGATCCTGAATGAGATTTTGACTGAGTAAAGAATTCTATTTTCAAAGATATTTTTACTTAGCACTTTGGAAATTCTGCTCCACTCTTTAAAAAAATTAATGAAACTAATGAAAAACTCTCATTCTTTCCATTAGGCCTTAGTGTTTTCCATCATTAATTCTATCCTTGATTTAACTATACTGTGCCTTGAGGTGGGGTTCTCTGGAGATTTTTTAAATTTTAAAGTCTGCTCAGCATTTTGGGATATTTATTCAAATTGAAGACTCATTTCTTTTATAGTCTGGGAAGTTCTCAGCTATTATATCTACAAATATTGGCTTACCATCAAACTCCCTCATTATCTAGCTTCTACTACCCTTATGCTGGAGCTTCTGGATATATTCTATTCATATTTCATAATATTTTTATATCTATCTATCTTTTTACTCTTTTTTTACTAAACTCTAGGACATTTCATCAACTTAATTTTGTAGTTCAATAATTCAAGCTTCAGCTGTGTCCAATCTGTCACTTGGCTTGTATTTTGGAATTTTTGTTTCAAAAACAGTTTTTTAAATTTCCATGTTTTTTAACAGGGTGTTTTTTGTAACCATCTAAATAATTTTTCTTATCTTATTTGCACTTTTCATCTTTTATCTCTTTAGGAAAATTAATTATATGTAAACCAAAGGCCTTTTAGATTGTAGTAGAGCAAAGTGGCTAGGAATGTGGGCACTGGATTTGGATGCCTGGTTTCTAATTCTGGTTCCATTGCATGCTACCGCTCTACTCTTGAATAGTTACTTTATATCTCTCTTTGGTTTCCATACCCGTTAGAGGTACTGACCTCATAGAGTTGTTATGACAATAACAAGACACACATGTAAAACTTTTAGCACAGTACATAATTACTGAATGTTAGCTACTATTGTTGTTGCAGTTATTACCATTTCCTCAAATGTAAGATTTCATGGTATTTGTTTACTTAATGTGTTTGGTAAATTTTTATTATTAGTTCTTATTCCAAGGTAGATGTTTCCTGTAAGCATCCTGGGTTGTAATGACCCCACAGCAGGGCAGGCCTGAGTAGGGCAAACTTCAGCCCCAAACTTACAGGGACAACTGGCTACACCACATATAATTCTCAGAGCTACTTACTTCAGGGCTCCAACCCTGATTGAATAGCAAGATTCTCGCCCTTTCCTTGACTCCACAGGCTGCCGTCCAGTGTGGTGACCCCAACCAGAGCAGCAATTCAACACAGACACTGATCTTGGAGGACAGAAGGTATATTTCAAGCCCCCATTTTTGCTTGGACCCTGTGAAAAGAAGGCACTGATAATTTTCCACCCAAAAATTAGTGACCTTATAAAGATGGAGGCTAAAAGGACTTGTTCATGGGAACGTGTAAGACAATTCCTGTAATATCCCAGAATTTCATAGAGAGATTTCTGAAGTACTGGGAGAGGGGGTGATAACCAGGAATGATATTTATCACTATTAATATGATACAATTTAAATTCCAGAATGATATGATGCAGGAAAACAAGAGCAAAAGAGATTCATGTTTTCACACTGAAGAAAACAAACCATGAAATTCAGATTTCCAGAGAAAGATATTTCCAACTTTAAAAAAAAAAATTGATGAACAAATGATTCAGCAGAATATCATATTTACCAAGTGGCAACACCCACATTACAGGTTTCCCTTGATATTTACAGAAGAATAAATTTTGCTTCTAATGTGCATAAGGAGCATTATTTGACTCAGAAGATAATCTCTTATCTCATCACATAATGAGTAGATTTAATGTGGGATTTTGTTATAAATTCTCTGATCCTTCTCTCAAATTCTGTAGCACTTTGTACATCATACAAAAGTAGACGCACAAGTTTAAGTTATTTCTTCCCATCCACACTCCCTCTGCTGACAAGGTTAAGATCAGGAAAAGGGGTGGCTAAATAACTCTGATCAAACACAGTTAAGTAAATTGCTGTGATATTTTAAAAATACTATTTCATCATATGCTTATGAAAGGGCCCCTTTTAGAGATTTTACATATTGCATTTGTAATCTAAACTTCAATCCATAAAGCAAGCCAGATATATAATTTTCAAAGGCACTGGGATTCTTTGCAACGTCTAAAGATACTCTTAATGCAAGTGCTTATTCGTTTACTCAGGCACTTCCTTTTGCAGTGAAAATTCATGACTAGAGTTCATCAGGGTATCAAACACATGGTGGAGGCAACATCTATCATATACTTTTATAATCTTTCTATGCCCCTCAAGCTCAAGCTTTTCAGGGGTATTTAGAATATTGGGTGAATCCCTAATATTAAAGCACTGACTCCCCCACCCCAATATATATAATTGATTTAGTGTATTTATTGTTAAGCTCAATTCTTCCTTGATTCATATTAGTAATTCCTCACGTGATGTGTGATAACCAGCTCCCTTTTACTCTGTCTTCTGGACTTGTGGTCTCTTACTCTTATAAAAGTAAAACCTGTCTACTCATTTCATCCATGGAGTACCCACCTCCTTAATTCTCCCAAACTCTAGAAATAGAGTACCAAGCAGATGTCTCCTTTCTCACCCAACAGCTACTTCTAAACTATTAAATCATTCTAGTCTTTCTATACCTCATCTGAGGTCTGTTTATCTGTTTATACCATCCTTTTTCAATCCCTACTAGCCTTGTCTTCCATCCCCATGAGGTTATAGCCATCTTCCTATACAACTCACATAATTCACATTTTTGCCTTTCATCCTATTCTACTTTAAATTCAGTCGGTTCTACATTAAAATATATAGTACTATAGACTACTTAACTTCTTAATCCATTGACCTCCATCTTCATTCATATCAAAAGCATGGCAGTGAGTCTACATTCACTTTGTCTACCTGCTTTTTTCATTTAATCTCTCCATCCAGTCCTGTACAAACCCTCAACTGGATGTTCTGCCTTAACCAGTTACTCCAATTCTTGGTCTCCCTACCAATTTATCCAAGTTAGACTCTTGTTCAGTCAGCATGCCATGGTTGGCCACTATAATATGGTTCCCATGACTCTTAACTCTCCACCATTTCCAGAAGACTAGTGGCCAGCCTTAGTTATTCTAGTAATCTGCCTCATCTGTTTCCACTCCCAGAAATCAGAATGCTTTGGAGAAAAGCCCTCTTCATCCTCACTCTCTCTGTAACTCTACCACTCTACCAAAACTGCCATGCTTTTAGTCATTAGTCATCTTATAACTTCCATATACATTATCTTTTAACCTGTCTTGTGCATATGTGGTATATCTCCAACAATTAGATTACCAGATAATTGAGGACAAAGATTCTATTTTATACACCTGTCTACTCTCATAAGAATTGGTACATGGTATATGTATAACCTTGTTTTTTAATGAATGGATAGTTACATGGAGGAATGATGTATGGATGAATAATTGGATCCCCCCCCAAAAAAAAGAAACAATAAGAACTCTGTAGTTCTATCAATCTTACCTCACTTCACCTCACTCTGAACCACAGTGGCAGAAGAGCTTTTAGCACTGCACTGAAGCAATGCCAAGCCCTGTGCAGCTAAGCCCTTTCTCTAATCTATTTGGTTTTCTTTTAACAAGTTTGGCTGTATGCCCATGAGCTAGGACAGACTACAGAAGCCAATCCAGGTTCAAGGGCCAGAGAAATGATGACTTTCACTCAGCTAAGGTTATTGTCACTTGGTTTTGCTCCTCAATCTGCAAAGTTTAAGGAAACAAGATGATGTGAGTGAACAATGCTCCTAGATGCCTCCCTCAACCATCAGTGGTGCTATGCCTGAAGTTTGGTGGCTTCAGTAGTCCTCTCTGAGAAGATCTCATAAGATCTGAGAAGCTGAGACATTCAGGTGTTTCACATTTTACACCTTCAGACCCAGTATTTAGAAAACAGGGCTGGACTTGGAGGTGCATCTCGTAACTACAGACAGATTAGCTTGTCATACCATTGCTATGTGTTTCGATTTTATTTCTTCCAGTGCTATGGCTTATGTTACAGTGCACAAGATTCCTGCTCACAGCCTAACATACCTGGTCTCACTCCTCTAAAATAGGCATTTGGTTTATTTTTAATTTTGATTTGTTTCTATGGTGCCTCAAAAAATGTTCTGCTTGCATTTGACTTCAGCAAATATTCTTTTGGTTCTTCTTTGCCAGCAAGTTATATTCTCTGTGCTCATCTCTGTGTTTTTATAAAAATGGTGAGTTCTTGGCTCAAAAAAGTTACTGAAATTCATCAATTTTTTCCTGGATACATCTCATCATGATTATATTCACCAGCAGAAGGGCTTTGCAGAGCTCCTCTGACCCTCCTTCTCTTAGTCTTTCTCCTTCTTCCCAAGTAAATTCCCAAAAGGAACCAAGACTACTGCTTCTTGGAAACTTTTTTGTACCTCCACCCCACAATGGAGTAAGAAGTCACAGTTAATATTAATAAGTCATATAAAGTAATGGAATAGATCTCAGCCTCAAATATAAAGGTCATCCATTGCTCACTCTCTTTTTATAAAAGACAGTATTAGTACATTATTAAGTGGAGCATTAGAGTCATACAGAACTGGGTTCAAATTGTGGTTCTTCCTATTATCTGTAAAACTTTGGCATGGTCACTTTCCCAGCATCTGTGTCCTAATCTGGAGATGCTAATAACACCAACTACCTAACAAGGTTTTCATTTCATGTATCATTGCATATAAAGCATCTGGCAATAAATGGTAGTTATCACCCGTTGTCTTAGTTTATAAGGGCTGCTGCAGTAATTACCATAAATTGGATGATTTAAAACCAGAAAAATATATAGTCTCACAGTTCTGTCTCTAGAACTAGAAGTCTGAAATCAAGGTATCAGTAGGTCTATGTTCCATCTGAAACCTGAAGGAGAAAATGCCTCCTTCCCTTTTCTAGCTTCCGGTTTTTTGCCAGCAATCCTTGGTGTTCCTTGGCTTGTCAGTGTATCACTTCGATCTCTGTCTCTTCCGACTTCACATGACTTTCTCTCCAGTGTCTGTGTCTCTTATAAGGACACCAGTCATACTGGATTAGGATCTACCCTAATCCAGTTTGGCCTCATCTTAACTAATCACACATTCAAAGACCTATTTCCAAAGAGTGATGCATTCATGGAACTGGAGTTAGGACCTGAACATATATTTTGGGGGATACACAATTCAAACCTTAACACTCCCTTTAAAATCTTATTAATTATAAGAGAGTGGAAACAGTGATGAAAAATTAGCCTGTAAATTCCAGCTCTTAAGTGCTGGGGCAGAAACCTTTAAAGCTAACAGCAACAGATTGCTGCTCTCTTTGGAACATGGTCCTTCTGTTCAGATATCTCATGGAGGAGTACTATGTGTGGCTATGCTATACTTAACCAAGCGAAAACATCAAGTAATGTTCAAACTGGTCATGACTGGCCTATTTATAGCCTTTTCCAGAAGGGCTCCAAAGTGCTTAATTGAATTTCTTCCCAAATACTGAAGACATCCATAATATTGAACTGACACAGAGTATGTTTATCAAAGTGTTTTAATGAATAGAATTTTGATTATTCCCTAAATGTACCTTCAGTTTTACAAAGTCAAAGCATCCCTGTTGAGAGGAGAGGTGAGGAAGGGTGTTTCAAAGCAAACATCAGTAAAACAAACCTTGGGAGTCTGAATACGCTCTTGTAATCACTGTGCATAAATGAACTCTCAGCTGTCTATGAGAAAGTCAATAACTCTGTCCAGAATGCAACAGAAAGTATAATAGATATCAAGAGATGGACCCAAAATTACAGAAAGGTCTCTTTCTGTAACTTTTTTTAAACAATTTATTGAAATATATCATTCATGCATGAATATACATAAACTATAAATGTTCAGTAAACATCGTGATCTTATAAAACAAACATGCATAACATCACACAGGGCTCCTACACATCACCACCACCACCCCACCACCACCCCACCCCCAAACATCCTGCATTGTTGTGAAATATTTGTTAACAATTCATGAAAGAGCATGGTCAAAGTATTACTACCAACTATAGTCCACGTCTTCCTCCCCTATACATTTTTTTAAGGATTTATTTATTTATTTACTTTTATCAACTTTTACCCACCCCACCCCACCCATTTTTGCTGTTTTTGTGTCCATTCGCTGGGCAACTCTCTTTCTGCCCTCTCTTCGTATCCCTCTCCTCCTGTCTTCACTGGGATTCGATCCTCAGACTCTCCGATGTGGGAGAGAGGCGTCCTACTGCCTGTGCCACCTTAGTTCCTGGTTTTTTGGTGTGTCTCATCTTGGCTTTCCCTTCTGGCACTCTCCTGTTACATCATCATCTTGCTGTGTGGCTCGCGGGGCCTGGTGGCCCCCGTGCCTTCTATATTTTTCTTTTTTTTTTTATTTTTACTGGGAGGTCCCAGGGATCGAACCCAGGTC
>JAQZBX010011077.1:0-32197 GCA_029593785.1 Cabassous unicinctus | reverse complement strand
TAAAAAACAGACCTAGGGAGAAAAAACTAGGTCTGGGAACACATGCATGTTTTCTAATATAGCGAATGTTTAGCCTACCCTGATTATCACAAAAACAGGACAGCGAGACTATTCACATTGTAACTTTTAATTTGACTAAAATTAGGAAGACTGATAAAAACATTGATTTATGGAGGAAATTTGTCTGAAACATTTAAGCAGTCTCAAAAGTACTTGTAATAATTCTCTAACAATTCAGATGATCTAGTGTCTATGTAATAAAAGGCATCAGTAAAAGTGGTCCATGCATTTGCCACTTTCATGAAATAGTTCATATTTCTAACCATTATATTTTTGAAGCTTTAAGGGGCCACTCCTTTCCTAAACTGACAAGTATCCCCAGACAATAACCATGGAACTCAGTAAATAACTCAAAAGGAATATCCAAACTAAAAGCAATAACAACTTCAATATTATTTATACTTAGCTCCCCTCATTAGAGAGACTCTTTTGGCATTGTTTGGGGTTGGCTTTTAGAGGTGCTTTACCTAAACTATGAAGTCATAGTAGCTAATAATTGTATAACATGCTAGACTTTATTGAGTGCTTACCTGAATCATGCCAGGTACTATGAAAAACAGTGGGCAAGGATTATCTCATTTCATTCTCACTAAACCCCTATGAAGCATACTAGTATCATTATTTTAAATGAGGAAATAAAGGCCAGAGGGTGGTTAAGTCACTTTTGAAAGGTTGCACACAAAAGAATAAAGATAAAAAAATAAATAATAAAGAGAAGAAGAAAAAAAAAAAACAAAAAATAAAATAAAAAGGTTGCACACAATTGTAAATATTGGAAGCAGTACTATGAAGTACCAGAATTGCATTTAGGATCTACACTAAACCACTCTCTAATCCACAAAGTATGCTTATCTAACAGGTTACATCTGCACCTCGTAACAATCCAGTTTGTAGATAAGTAACTCTATGGCAATAGATGTTCATGTCACACTGCTTGCTAGTGGCAAAGGTGGGACACAGGTCCAACTTTTGCTACGAGTCACTCAAAATTATTAAATAATTAAACTAAACGCACATTAAGAAATAAATGTTTCATTTCTTTGGACTCATTGCATATATGCATTAGTAATAACTATAAATTAATTATATCCTGAATAATCCTGGATCCAACTACATTTCATCATCTCAACTGTTACTCCCTTCCTAGTTGAAACCGTCATTCCTCACCTGAATATGCCTGTCCTCAACCGGGGATCACAGATCCTTCTGGGAAGCTGAAGTAAAAAAATGAACTTTGTCCTCTGGGAAAACAAATGTGCATGAACTTTCACAAACACAGATATGTGCACAATTTAGCATGAAATTTCATGGGCCCTCCCAATTTAAGAATCCCCTTTAAGTTTCAAACTTCTGATCTATAATCTGTTACATGCACAGCAACCGTGTGAAGCTGAAACCCTAGTCAAGTCTTGTCACTTCTCTGCCAAAAACCATCCAGTGACTTCTCTACGCATTCAGAATAGAATCAAATGAAATACCATCTGATCTGACCCCAGGGTACCTCCCGGAATTCATTTCCTACCATTTCCCTACAATAACTTCACTGAGGTCACAAAGGCCTTCTTGCTCAAACACAGCCAAGCTGACTTCTGCCTAAAGCCTTTATTCTTGCCATTCCCTCTGCCTGGAAGACTTTTCCTCCATTTGTCCAAAGGGCTGGTTCTTTTACTTCATCCAAATCCCCAAATGTCATCTGATCAGAGAGGTCCTCCATTACTCTCTGCCCTCTTACCCTGATTTGTTTTTCATTTTAGCAATTATCACCATTTTTCAAATAACCTGTTTGGCTGTATCTTGATTCCTGTCCTCAAACACCGGATTATCAGCTCCATGAGTATATGAACTTTGTTGTGTTTGCTATTGTAATCCCATTTTTCAGTTGGGCTGCTCATCTTTTCATCGTTGCATTGTGAGAGTTCTTTATACATACTAAATGTTAAACCCTTATCTGATACATGGTTCAAAACTAGTTTCTCCCATTCCATAGGTTGTGTTTTCACTTTCTTGATAATTTCCTTTGGTGGACAAAGGTTTTTAATTTTGATGAAATCCAATTTATCTGTTGTTTCTTTAATTGCTTGTGCTTTTGGTATCATATCTAAGAATCCATTGCCAAATCCCAGGTCATGAAGCTTTGCCCTTCTGTTATATTCTAGGAGTTTTACGGTTTTAGTTCTTTAAGTCCTTGATCTATTTTGAATTGATTTTTGTATATAGTGTGAGGGTAGGAGTCTAACTTAATTCTTCTGCATGTGGATACCCATTTTTCTCAGAACCATTTGTTGAAGAGACTATTCTTTCCCCACTATATATACCTAGCACCCTTGTCAAAAATCAGTTTGCCATAGGTATGTGGGTCTATTTCTGGACTTTCAGTTCTGTTCCACTGATCTATTTGTCTGTCTTTGTGTCAGTACCACACTGTTTTGATTGCTGTCAATTTGTAGTACAATTTGAAATCAGAATGTGTGAGTCTTCCCATCCTGTTCTTTTTCAAGATTGTTTTGGCAATTTGGGGACCTTGATGTTCCATATGAATTTGAGGATCAGTATTGCCATTTCTGCAAAAAAAGACTACTGAAATTTTGATAGGTATTACATTGAATTTGTATACTGTTTTGGGTAATATTGACATATTAACAATGTTAGCTCTTCTAATCCATGAATATGGGAAATAAACTTGCCATTTATTTAAGTCTTCTTTAATTTCTTTTGTCAGTATTTTATAGTGTTCAGTATAAAAGTAATTTGTATCCTTAAATTTATTCCTAGATATTTTGTTATTTTATATACTACAGTAAATGGGATTATTTTCTAAATTTACTCTTCAGCTTGTTCATTGCTAGTGTTTAGGGATGCAACTGTTTTTTTGTGTATTGATCTTTTACCCTTCCATGTTGCTAAATTCATTTATTAGCTCTAATAGTTTTCTGTGAATTCCTTTGGATTTTCTATATATAAGATCATGTCATCAGCAATTAAAGATAGTTTTACTTCTTCCTTTCCAAATTGGATATGTTTCGTTTCTTTTCTTTTTTGATTAATTGCTCTGGCAAGAACTTCTAGTACAATATTGCATAGTAGTGATGAAAGCAGACATCCTTGTCTCATTCCTAATCTTAGGGGGAAAGTTTTAGGTTTTTCACCCTTAACTTTATGTTAGCTGTGTTTTTTCATAAATGGCCTGTATTGTATTGAGGAAGTTCACTTCTATTCCTACTTTTCTAAGTGTTTTATCAAGAAAGGATGCTGCATCTATTGAGCTATTCACGTGAATTTTTCTCCTTAATTCTATTTAATGTATTACATTGATTGATTTCCATTTGCTGAACCAACTCTGCATTCCTGGGATGAAACCCAGGTAGTCAGGCTGTATAATCCTTTTTAAATGCTATTGGATTCAGTTTATTCATATTTTGTTAAGGATTTCTGCGTATATATTCATAAGAGAAGTTGGTTTGAAATTTTCTTTTTTTGTGTGTTGCCTTTACCAGCCTTTGGTATCAGAGTAATGGTGACCTCATAGAATGAATTAGGAGGTGTTTCCTTCTCTTGAATTCTTTGGAAGAGTTTGAGAAGGATTGTTATTAATTCTTTTCCAAATGTTTGGTAGAATTCAACAGTGAAGCCTTCTGACCATGGGTTTTTCTTTGCTGGAAAGTTTTTGAATATGGATTCAATCTCTATACTTGTTATAGGTTTTTTGATGTCATTTCTTCTTGAATCAATTTGAATAATTAATGTATTTCTAGAAATTTTTCCCTTTCTTCTAGATTATCTAGTTTTTTGGCGTACAATTGTTCATAATCTCTTATAATCATTTTTATCTCTGTAAGGTCAGTAGTAACATCACCATTTTCTTCTGATTTTGGTTTTTACCATCTTCTCTCTCTTTTTTCATTGACAGTCTAGATAAAGGTTTGTCAATTTTATTGATTTTTCTCAAAGAACCAACTTTTGGTTGTGTTTATTCTCTCAATTGTTTTTCTATTCTTTATTTCATTTATCTCCACTCTAATCTTACTTATTTCTTTTCTTCTTTTTAAAGTGTAAAGTTAGATTATTAATGTGAGCTCTTTTTTTAAATATAGACATTCATAGCTATAAATTTCTTTATGCACACTGTCTTCACTGCATCCCATAAGTTTTGGTATGTGTGTCTTTGTTATCATTTGTCTCTAAGTATTTTCTAATTTCCCTTGTAATTTCTTCTTTAATGCATTGGTTGTTTAACAATGTACTGCTTAATTTCCATGTATTTGTAAAATTTCCTGTTTCACCTCTGTTATTGGTTTCTAGCTTCATTCCATTGTGTTTTAGGGCTAAAAGAAAGTCCAAATCAAGACATCATCAAGGCGATGTGTTGTCCCTACAGACTAGAGTATTCTGGGCTGGCTGCCAGTGATCATAGGGCCCTTATAGTATGGTGGTTTGAAACTGTACATACCACAGCAAATCATGTTCTTAAAATTAATCCATTCCTGTGGGTATTGTAAGTAGGACCTTTTGGTGAGGTTACTTCAGTTAAGGTGTGGCCCAGGGTGGGTCTTAATCCTCTTACTGGAAACTTTTAAAAGAGAATAAAATTCAGACAAGGAGAGAGAAAACCATGGAAGCAAAAAGCTGAAGGCAACAAAACCAAGAAGAGAAGGGAGGTCTAGCAGATGCTATCATGTGCCTTGCCATGTGACAGAGTAGTTCAGGATTGCTGGCAGCCAGTCTTCAGGAAGGAAGCATCGTCTTCATGATGGCTTGATTTGGACATTTTTACAGGCTCAAAACTATAAGCTTGTAAGCTAATAAATTTCCATTGTGAAAACCAACACATTTCATGATATCTGCTTTCAGCAACCTAGCAAACTAAAACACATGACAAGGCACATAGTGATGTCTCTCTCTTTTCTTCTGGGTTCAGTGTCTTGCCCCCTGTGGCTTTCTCTCTCACTGTATGAATTTAACATCATTTATAAAGGATTCCATTAATAGAATTAAGATCCATCCTGGCTGAGGTGGGCCACACATTCTTAACTGAAGTAACCACATCAAAAGGTCTTTCTTACAACGGATTCATACGCACAGGAATGGATTAAGTATTATACTGCATTTTTGGGGGGTATATACACCTTCAAAACACCACATTGGGTAACAGCTTTCTTTTTTCTTTAAGCACTCTAAATATGCCCTCCTACTGTCTTCTGGCCTCAATGGTTTCTATTCAGAAATCAATGTTAAATGGAAGAATTTTTATCATTGATATAAAGACAGTGGCTACCAGAGGTTCTGAGGGAAGGGAGAGGGAAGAATAGGTGTAATATGGGGGCATTTTCAGGACATTGGAATTGTCCTGCATGACATTGCAATGACAGATATAGGCCATTATATATTTTGTCATAGCCTACAAAATTGTGTGGGACAGAGTGTAAACTATATCATGTAAACCATAGTCCATGTTTAGCAGCAATGCTTCAATATGTGTTCATGAATTGTAAAAAATGTACCACACTAATGAAGGATGTTGTTAATGTGGGAAAGTATGGGAGGGGGAGGAGGGCATAAAAGAATACCTTATTTTTTTTTTATTAAAGATTTTATTTAATTTATTTTATCTTATTTATTTCTTCCCACCACCTTGTTGTTTGCACTTGCTGTGTCTGTTTGTTTTCCTTGTTTCTTTAGGAGGCATCAGGAACCGAACCCCGGACCTCCGATGTGGGAGGGAGGTGCCTAATCACTTGAGCCACCTCCATTCTCTGCTTTGTTGTGTCTCTTATTATGTTTTTCTTCTTGTGTTTCTTGTTGTGTCATCTTATTGCATCAGCTTGCCATGCCTGCCTGTCACGTCAGCTTGCTGTCTTGCTCGTCTTCTTTTAGGAGGCACCAAGAACATCTGCTCCCTGCTTTGTTGTGTCTCTCACCATGTTTTTTCTTCACACGTCTTGTTGCATCAACTTCCTGCATCCACCCGTCACACCAGCTGTCTTCTTTAGGAGGCACCGGGAACTGAACCAGAGACATTCCACGTGTTAGGTAGGAGCTCAATCTCTTGAGCCACATCCACTTCTCATGGGAACACCCTATATTTTTATGTAACATTTATGTAACCTAAAACTTCTTTAAAAATAAAAAAATTAATTAAAAAAGGAAATCAATGTTAATTTTCTTAAGGATCATTTATATGTGATGTATCATTTCTCTCTTACTGTTTCTAAGATTCTGTCTTTCCTTTGCATTTGACAGTTTAATCATAACATGTCTTAGTATCAACTGTTTGGGTTCATCCTGTTGGATGATTATTGAGCATCTGGGATTTTTATATTCCTATCTTTCAAAGGATTTGGGACGTTTTCTCCATTATTTCTTCAAATATTTTTCTGGCCATCTCCCTCTTCTTCTTCTGGAATTCCTATGGCATGTATATCTGTATGCTTGATGGTGTTCCACAGGTTTCTCTAGCTCTGTTCATTTTTTTTTTCTTCTCCTCCACCTGGACAATTACTTTTGTCTTACCTTTGAGCTCGCTGATCTTGTCTTCTGCCTCTTCCAATATGTTCTTGAACCCCTCTACTGAATTTTTCACTTCAGTTACTGCACTTTGCAATTCCAGAATTTCCATGTGGTTCTTCCTTATAATTTATATCTCATTATTGAAATTCTCATTTTGTTCTTATATTGATATCCTGTTTACTTTTATTTCATTTTCCATTTTTTAGTGCTTTGATCCTATTTAAGACAGTTGTTCTAAGATCTTTGGTAATTGCAGAGACTGCACTTCCTTGAATATTTTTCATCAAATAATTTTGCCCTATGAATGGGCCACACTTTCCTGACTCACTGTATGTTTTATAATTTTTTTGTTGAGAACTGGACATTCTGAATGTTATGCTGTGGTAACTCTGCAAATCTAGTCCTCCCACTAATCAGTCAGTCAAGTTAAGAAAAAGAAGAAGAAGAAAAGAAAGAAAGGAACAAGAAAAAGGGAAGTAAAGAAAGTGATAGAGAGAAAAGAAAAAAATTACTAACAGCCAAAACACACACACACACACACACAAAAAAAAAAAAAAAAAACAAGAAAAAAACAACAAATAATAAAATGAGATACCTCTCCAGTCTCTTCTTTTGTGTCAGTGGGAAGGCCAAAATGTAGGCCGGTGTCCCTGCTCATCACTTAGGGACCCACCAGATCCTGAAATACAAAACGGACAAAGACATAAATCAACCAGTGAGAGAGAAAGAGAGAGAGAGAGAAGGAGGAGGAGGGAAGAGAAGAGAATTAAGGAAAGGAAAGGAAAGGAAGGGAAAGGGAAAGGGTAAGGGAAAGGGAAAGGGTAAGGGAAAGGGAAAGGGAAGGAAAGAAAAGAAAAGAAGAGATGCAGGTGCACTGGTTCTTTATGTCTGAGTAGATGCTGGTATAAGGCCAGAAGATGCTGCTGAGAGAAATTGAAGCTAGTGTGTGCAGTGGGTCCTTAAAGGTCCTCTGGACCAAACAACTTAAGAAAAAGAAAACAGCTAATGAAATGGTGCACTGAGCCTCTAAGTCCTAATAGATGCTGATGTACACCAGAGCTGCTGCTGCTGAGTGGGCTGAAACCAAGGTCAGTTTTTGCTGTGCTTTCAGGGATGTGCCAGTCCAGGAAAAGCCCACACACAGAAGGGAAGAAAAAAAAGGCAAAGAAGGTGAACTATTCTTTATTTCCCAGTGGATGCTGGTGGGAAGCTAAAGTGCTGCTGCCCTGAAAACCAAAACTGAGTCCAGTTTTCACACTGGTTCCTCAGGATTCCCCCAGACCAACCTCAAAACTCAATCCCTAACTCTAATTTTTAGAGGAGGAGATCTCCTCTGCCAGAGCTAGCCCCTGCCGGCTGCTCCCAGAGTTGGGTAGAGTTGCCAAGAACAGCTATTCCAGCTGCCCTGAGGCTGAGGAATGGTGGATGGACACTGGTTCTGACTTTTTCTTACGAACGCTGAACTCTCCATAGCCTCTTGCTTCCTCTGGCACTCCTGTAGTTGTGCTAAATGTCCATTCTGTTTTGGGTTAACACCTACTTAAATCTTATCTATGTTTCCAGCTCTTTCATTCTTCTAGTAGAGGGAGCCATTTGTAAAACTTCCTACCCTGCCATTTTGCACCTGCCCTTGTTGGGATTTTTTTTTTTTTTAATTCACGATGGTATTATTTAGATTGACAACCCAGTTTATTTGCCAGATATATCTCTGGTTGATTTTTCATCTCAAATCCAATTGACCTTCAAAAGGGAAGATTATAATTCAGGTGCCAAGGTAAATGATGCTGTGGTGGTTGGACTGCGATCAACAGTCCTAACAGAAAATTCTTGTGTATCAAAAAACATTGTTACTCTTGGAGTTTGTTGGTTTGTTAGAAATCCAATATACTCTTGAAGAAAAATTAGGAAACCATTCCTTCGGTTCCCTTTTCTATTATATGTAACATTGAAGGTTGGTCTAAAAGAGTCTAAAAAGGGCATATGAGAATCATATGATTAGGCAAAGACAGGCTCA
The DNA here is from genome assembly GCA_029593785.1 of Cabassous unicinctus. Taxonomy (NCBI): domain Eukaryota; kingdom Metazoa; phylum Chordata; class Mammalia; order Cingulata; family Chlamyphoridae; genus Cabassous; species Cabassous unicinctus. Next base: position 23,619 of record JAQZBX010011077.1, on the reverse strand, counting down.
TTAAATAACAAAATTTCATAAGTTATTCTGCTTAAAGACCATTGATAGTAACCAAATAAAATTTTATCCAAACTTCCTTTTTGAAGATGTCTGTATGTGACTTCCTTGCTTATATTAATTCATCCTACTTTGGATTTGGGGGGTACAATAAATGCAGGTCTGTATAAGGCAAATACTCTGTAGTTAATTTCTGCGTATCCATTCAGCACATTTTTTTTGGAACTTCAGCTATATGCCAGCAGCATTACTAGATTTGGGGAGTACAAAGTTGAATGAGACATATCATAGTTTAGAGAATCCAGAAGAAAAATAAATGTACAAAGTGAAATGTATAAAGTATTCTGGGGGTGGAAATGTACAGAATGGTAAAGAGGCACAAAGGAACAGAAGTCTAAGGCTTCCAAAAGAAGTTAAGAAGAGTGTAAAGATTTTGGAGAAGGTGATATTTGAGCTGAGTTGTGAGGATGCTTTAAAGGTTACCATAAAGAGAATAGGGTAGGGGAAGGAAACAGCTATCAGAACATGGAAAATACTTGCCGTCTCGGTGTGGATGGAGACTACCACGTATGGGTTAAATGCAGGAATCAATCTATGTTATATGCAATATTATGGCAATGGTGAGCAATCCAAGCTTAGGATATGGGTGAATGTTTTTTCTTATTTTATTTTTAACAAACCCTTGTCTGGGAGCAATGGAGTGAAAGAAGGATGAGGCTGTGCTGAATTTTAATAGCTGACTTACATTTCTAACCAGAAGTTTTGTCAAGGAGCTAGGCATTTTTATTCAGAAACTTAGTTTAAATCAAATAGTCTGCCTCCCTACACTGCACTAGACTTAAGTTCCTAAAGGCAATGCATGGAGTCTTATTTATCTTTCTCTCCTAGGGGTGTACAGAGTTTCTGGAACTCTGTTGCTCAAAAAATAATTTTTGAACCGAATCAAACTGTGGTGGTGTTTTTTTTAATGCAGTGAGCTCCCAAGCTCCGTGTACAAGACACCATAACACAAGGATGGAGGCATCCTTGAAGCCTTGCACTGATGTTCAGTGATCCATCTTTGATTACTTGTGACTATGCGGGTGCTCATGATTCAGGATAGCTATTGGAAAGTGTGAAGAAAGCACTTCAGACCACCTCAGTCTGCTCTCCATCCTCAGTAGGATAAAGCCACAACAAATGTTCAATTAGAGGCAACTTTCAATCCCTGCTTTATCTGTCTCTCTTAATCTTCTAGTTCTATTAGATTCAGTAAGTAAAACTGTGAAGCTATCAAACAAGATTTCTCTGAAAAGGCAGCTGGAGCCATCATTGGGAAAATTAGTAAAGAAAGTAATTGTTTGTGTCATATAGCAGCACATCTTCCATCAAGTTACTCAACAGTGAGGGTAATGGGTACTTTCCACCCATTCACTGCTAACCCTACTCAACTCTATCTAAATGAGTTAAATTGATGGTTAATATTTAATTGGCTTAGCAAACATAAGAGAAGCTTAACTCTCCTATATTGTGCACATACTGTAAACCAATCTACAGTATGTGCTAACAGCTTTATACACATTATCTCTTTTAATCTTTCCAACAAACCTGATAATTGTCAGCACCTGCACTGACAATTATCTCCCATATGTGCTTTTGAAAGCCAATTCAACCACTCTGAAAGGCTTTTAAATCTCCTAACTTCAAAGCATAGGGAATATATTCTTTTGAGAACTAAAGAAAAGGGATAAGAACTAAAATTCCAAGAGGTTAAGTTGGAAAAACACATATAGGTAATAATTAGGATCAGGATGTAAAGCCCAGCCAGTGACTCCATACTCCTTGCTTCTCAAACATTAATGTGCATTTCCATCACCTGGGGATCTTGTTAAACTGCATTTATGATTTAGAAGGTCTGGGTAGGGCCTGAGATTCTGGGGACCACAGTTCTATTATTTAGGTTCTAAACCACTGCACTGGACTGTGGGCACAGAGTGTTTAATAAGTGCTAATGACTGTGATAGATATTTGATTGTTAGCTCTTATAGTGCTGGTCCAGGACTAACTTCACATGTAGTTTTTCCTTGGTCTGACACTGTATATTTGATTACTTGAATTTTCATATTTATTTTAAAATTTCAGACCTTATTGAGGCATTAAATATCCAACAAAGAGTTTATGGTTCACTTCTTTTTCTTTCCATCACTGGGAAAGAAAATGCCTGCACAAAAAAGAATACAAGAAAAGATGGTCAGATGGTCAGTGTATTGGCCACATTACTAAACCAAAACTAACAAGTTTTAACAAGGACAAGAAAGACAAAGGCCCCCAAAAGCCTTCTCCTTGCACTTACTCCAACATACTTAACTCTTCTGCACCTCAGGACCCTTTTTTCCATCCCTTCTCTGGGATACATTTCTTCAAGTAAAATGGAAGGTTCCTCCCAACATTTTGGTTTCACCTCAAATGTCGCTCCTTCAGAAATGACCATTGTTTTAATTTGCCAAAGGGCTGCTAATGCAAAGTACCAGAAATCTGTTGGCTTTTATAAGGAGAATTTATGTGGTAAAAGCTTACAGTTCCAAGTCCATGAAAAGTCCAAACTGAGTTACCATCAGAGATGCCTTCTCAGCAAAGTCAGCTACTGTCGATCCTAGCATGTTGCCATGTGGTGAAGCAAGATGGCCACCAATCTCTGCCCAGGTTTCAGCCTTCCCCTCGGGGCTCACCCTTTCCTCTTGAGCTGCTCTGTGGGCCCAGCCTCTTGGGGCTTTGTGCTGAAGCCCTGTAGTCCTCTCTCTCCTGGGTTAGGGCTTGTTTCTTTCAAGGCCTCCTATATCAGTTTCAGCTATTCTACTCTCTTCCCAAGTTCCGCTATAAGCTATCAGGCAAATGGCTCATCTCTCCCCGGGTACTCAGCTGTTTGGGCCTCTCCTTTCTCTTACATAGCACGATCAAAAATGGCAGAGCTCTCCTTTCCTATGTCTGAGTGTCCGTTTATATCAGACCCAGCAAGGGGGCAGAGACTCAACTTGGCTCATGCCTTACTGATGTAGTCTAATCGAAAGCCTTAAAGCAATCTCATCAAGTAATCTAATCATTGAATTCAATGCAATCAAATGGTATCACACCCAGAGGAATAGATTAGTTTACAAACAAAATATTTGCCATTCTGGGATTCATTAAAATAATTTCTAACTGTCTTACCTAAAACAGATCCTCCATGTTTTTTTCCCTTCATACTAGTCCACAACCTTCATAAACACAGGGTCTCACTTCTACCTTGTTCACCAATTTCAATCACCCCCAGTGACTAGTGAAATGTATGATTCTTAAAACAGAGTTTCTAAATATTTGTTAAATGCATAAATGAAAGTGAGCAGGATGAGACTAAGGAAAGATCAGTGGTTTTGATGACTAATAAATTGTTAGGACCCTTAGATAAGAGAGCTGAAATTGAAAGAATACTCAGGTGGAAATTAGTTTACTCTTTCAAGAAGACTGGCCATGGAATTATTCAGATAGAGCCAAGAAGCACGATAGTGGGAGGCTTACTTTCAGGGTCTTATATATTTGAACATATCTGTGAAGAAATAAGGAGGTCCCATGGGTTGAACTCAAATAAAAATGGAACAGACAAAAAATTTAAAATATCAAATTAATAGCAAAACAAAACTCCAGTAAATTATCAATTTCTACATGAAAACCCAAACGAATGATGTAAGGTGCCCCCACCCCCCTCACATAGAGAGAATGCTGATTCACAAACTGAAAAGTCACAAGCTATAACGCGGTCATTTGAAGCCTTTTAAGCATCTAAAGTGTTTTCCAATGAAACCCATACTATTAACGAGCTATAATTCACATGCATTTTTTGTTTTTGTTGTTGTCTTTGTTGTTTTTTTGGTCGTTTGGCTCAAGTGTTAGTACACCAGAATCAGTTTAATCAGACGTTTGGGAGAAGTTTTTGAAAGAAACACTGGGTCTCCTGTGTCTTTAATATCTACTTCACTACTAGCCTGGGGGAAATTGTGTGTAAACCAAAGTCTGTCTGCGCTAACTAACGAGTATCACCACTTACAATTATCCCCGTTACTAGCTTTTGAAAGCTGCTGCAACCATTTTTAAAGGCTTTTGAATAACCTGATGTCAAAGAACAGTGAATATATTCTTTGCTGAGGAAAAAGAATAAAAAAAGATCTAGTACTACACAAATTTGAATAGAATAAATAAAATGATAAGAATATTTCCAAAATACGTTCTACTCTGTAATTTAATTATTAGGCATGATGTTTTGCTTTTTATTTCATTAAGATGTGTATACTACCTATTTCCAAAAGGATTTAAAGTGGCATATGGATTAAAATTCAGTTTGTGCTATTTAAAAATAAAGCAAAATATATTTCAGCTTAAGATAACAGATCATGTTTTCAGTATTTGGAGTTTCGAATTGCTCATTTATAATTAAGTGTGTAAACTTTCTCTTTCCACATAACTTGTAGACACATTGGAATGAGAGATTGTACTCTCCAACTATGCATTGTAGTTCCAGATACATAGTAAAGCCACAATATATTTATTTTATTGTAAAATTTTTAAACATCAAAATTAAGGAATACAAAATTAATGATAGATCTAATAGTCAATAGACTATATCAATAATATTAAAAATAGCTAAACTTTATAGAATAAAGTTCTAAGGTACAGTTCTAAATGATTTATATGTGCTAGCTCACTTAATTACAACGACTATATATATTGTGAGTACTATTTTTATCCTCATTTTACATATGAGGAAAATGAAATATAAAGAGGTTGAATATCTTCAAATTCATGTGGCTAAAAAGTAGAGAATCTAGAAATTCAAACTGAGTGCCAAGCTTAAGAGTCCATATGCTTTAGCACTTGGTATGGCAGAAGTTTTTAATCCACTAGGTGCCAGCACTGTATAAATAAACAATGTTTTTTTTTTTTTTCAAAGAAGCTTTAGATTACATAAGTGTTACATCAAAAATACATGGGATTCCCATATATACTGCACCTCCTCCCCTTCCCACACTTTTCCCCATTAACAGCATCTTTCGTTAGTGTGATACATTTGTTAAAATTGATGAACACATATTGAAGCATTGCTACTAACCATGGCCTATAGTTTACATTATGGTTTATACTTTGCACCCCACAATTTTATAGGTTTTGACAAAATATGTAATGGCCTGCATCTGTCAGTGCAATGTCATGCAGAACAACTCCAATATCCCAAAAATGCCCCATGTTACACCTATTCTTCACTCTCCCTCCCCTCAGAACCTGTGGTGACCACTGCCTTTATATCAATGATACAAGTTCTTCCATTACTAGAATAATAATAGGTCTACTTTAGTCCATACTTGCATTCCCCTCTTATGTTTGTTCATTCCTCTGTCTTGAGGATTTGGGGGTGGTGATACCCATTCTGCTTCTGATTGAGAGGGGGCTTAGATTCCATGGGACAGCTGGATGGAACTGTCTTGCTTGCAGTTTATATATTGGCTTTTAACTGTTACCCCAGACTATGAAATATTTGGTATTATCACATTTTATAAATGAAGAAATTAGGACTTAGAACCAGGCTCTGTACCATCTATGAGCACTGACACTTCCTTAACCTTTCTAGGTGTTAATTTCCTCATTTATAAAACGGGATAACAGCAAGTATATCATAGGGCATGGGGGAGAATTAAAAGCAAATATATATATATAAAGCTTTGGCAAGTAATATATCTCCATAAATGGCCTTTCATTGGAGGTGATATCTAAATCTACATGTTTTCAATAGATGAAATAACAGTCTACATTGAAAGCATTTGTCTAAACCTTCTTTATGTATATAATGTTTTTCACAAAGAGTATGCTGTGAAAATGCAGCAGAGTGTCTATATAATTTTTGGAATGGATTCAAGTTAAATTAAGGTCCCATTCCATGACTCTTCATTGGAAAGTAAAAATCTTCATCATTTGATCATAATAAGGCAAGATTATGCAAAATGTGATTAATATCTGAATACAATTTTTGTGACTAAAAAGGTCAGTCTTCTCTTTTTTACTTAACTCCATGTAAAATGCATCATTTCAGACATTCAAACCTAGATACAACAAATGATTATTTTGGAAACAGCAGCATTAAATTGCACTCTTCTTCTCTTTAAATGTTCACTGGTTTCATTAACTATAAAATGGCTCATTCTTTGACTCTAGTACACTCATCTTAAGCTAATTAATATACTGCTTTTATTCCTTGCAAAACGCATATCAAGCTGATTGAACCAGGACTTAAGTTCAACTGTGTGGAATAGAATTGACATAATTTTATCAGCTGGTCTCTTTTCCTGGAATTAGAAAACAGCCTGAGCTATGTATTCCAATTTTGGAATGTGTTTCATTAGCTAATCTAAGAACTACACAATAATCTACATACTCTTTTACATGAGCTTCCATTTTTTCATTGGCTAAACTCCATTTAGAATGAGTAGTTGTTTTTGACATTCCTATTGTTGTGTCTTTTCCATCTGTTGTTTCTGTTAAAAATGAGGGAAAATACATAAAGCTATCATTTGGGGTTGTCTCTTCTCATTTCAGAAAGTTGTTTTCTTAAACTTCTAATTTGCCTTTTGCTTGCTTTATTTTAATGATATAATGAGAGTTCTATGTTCTTATGGTAAATACTATTTTTCCCATTATGAGTCATCAGGTGGGTGTTATTCAAACCAGCACATCAGTGCACAGAAGTTACCAAATAGGAGTATATTCTTAAACATTTAAAAGATAGTCTATTGAAGACCTTCTTAAGGAGGGGATTTTGAGAGTCAATGCAGGACACAATGAACATACACAGAAGGGAGAAAATTTTTTCAGTGAGACCTTGAGCCATGTTTCTTCAAAACATGGGACACTTTGTTTCTAAAAGATATAAAGCTCCTTAAATTGTCACATCCCTGGACTAAAATGAAGTGAGATGGAACCAGGGCAGATACAATTTAATGCATAATTGCTAGGACCCTTCCAAGGCTGGAAGGGTCCAATGCCTTGATGTTGAAATTTTATTAGTTTCACAGTGAATCTGCCTCTTAACCTTAGGGCAGGGGGAGGGCAGAGGTGAGTGAGGTGGGTGGTGATTTCATCCCACCTACATTAATCAGCATCTCAAATTCTGATTCAAATTGCCCATTTCATGCGCCAACCTTAAATTGTCTATATTGGTAAGGATTAAAAGACCCAAATATTTTCATAGAACTGTATACCCACAAGGACACAAGCTCCCAAATGCAGTACAATAATTGATTATTTTTGACCAGCAGTGCTAACATTAAGCATTTACTAGATTCCAGGCCCTGTGCTGAAAACTCTCCCCAATCATTTCATTTAATTATTTCAGCAACGTGGAAGGAAATATGATTTTTCCTATTTTATTGATGAGAAATTGAGACTAAAATCATTAAGTAATTTGCCTAAGGTTACCAGTGATTTAATTGCAAACCCGAATTGTCTGACATTCAAGTTCATGTTCATGCCTTCTCCAAACCAAAATGCTTCTGGGATATACAGTGATATGGAAAGTAAAAACAGAACTTGATAGACATTCCTAGTTGTGTGAAAAGCTCAAAACTTATGTTGTAGTTTTGAGCATTTTAAGACTTTCAGAAGCAAAATGCATGGCATTAACAGCTATGCATTTAATAAGTAATGTATCCTAAGAGACCCCAGCTTGTACTTCACGTTGGACGGCAAGGACATGGATCTAGATAAGTGAGGTGGTTAACCCTCAAAGAGTCCCCTGAGAGCTGTTCTCATACAGAGTACCTGTCAGACTGGATAACTCTTAAGTGGGATGTCAGTGAATTTTCACAGGTCAGGATATGTGGTCAGCTTCTCTAGAAATACATTTCTAAGACTTTCAGCAATATTCATAGTCCATCTTGGACCTGGGTCTTCAAGGGGTTCATACTCTGGTCATCATGCCCATGGTGGAGGCACCAGGGAAATCCAGCACCGGGTAGTGTGACAGCCTGTGTGTTTGCTTTGAGGGGTTCCCAAAGGTCAGATTCCTGGAGCTGGAATTCCCACAGAGTCCGTAGAATATGGCATTAACTTTAAATGGGCTCCTGTTTAAAACATGTTGTCCATCATGAGTAGCCCAAAGTGTGGCCTCAGCCTGAGAGAATAGGACTTAGGAAAGTTAAATTTCATAAGCATTTATTGAAAATAGACATTCATTATTTAGTAAATATTTTTTCTTATCTAGCTCTGCTCTAAGTAAGACAGACAAAGCCACTGGGTCCAGTAGGGATAATATAAAATGCCACTCACCATCTGTTGGCATAAACAGGAAGACAGGCAATCACAATAGAATGTGATGGAGCATTCATGGAAGAAACTTGAGGTGCTATGGAGAAATTGAGGACACTTAGTCCAGCCTGGGTGGTAGAGTGTGCCCAGCAAAAGATCAGAAGAGGAAGAGCCTAGAACCTTGGCCCTGCCACAGGGCAGATGAGGCAAAGCATTTGAGAAAACTGTGTATACACAAACAAGGAAGCGGCGTGGCCACAAAAAGAATAGTGGAAAGTGTTTCCTCTCTCCCAGAATAAACCTTAACACTCTCCAATGGCCTTCTGGAGTTATGGCTCTCCTAGGACAGGGGTGCTCCCGGAGAGAAAATGTGTGTATGCAGGGAGTGGGTGAAGATAAAAGCTGGGACGAGGTCCAGATGTGGTGTTAGAGTTCTAGGGAAATACATTCCCAAATGAATTAAACTCTGCGTTAGTATAAAAGAAACTTCCACCGGAAGAGTGTTTTATAAGTTTGAAATCCAAGGCATTTTCCCTCTATAAGATAATGATGTAGCACACTGTAGAGTAGTTGTTTCTTTGTCTGCCAAATTCACTAGACTGCAAGCTCCTTGAGGGTAGTGTTCAGGATTCTTTCTTACATGTAGACCCACCCTGCATCTAGGTGCTTTACACCAAGCACTCTCTCAGTGCATACTTATTGCATTACAGTCAAGAAACTGAGGCAAGGGGTGGGGGTGGGGGCTTAAGTAACATGCGGGGTAGCAAATTAGTGCAAAACGCAGAATTAGAACCAAGCCCATGACCTTCTGGTCAGCATTCTTCTAATAACGTGCAGTGACAGCTAGGCATGCTCTGGAGGTAACTAGGTATCCTTAAGGACTGCTGGAGTTTCCTGAGGCATCTAGTGTTGCCAAGTATGGAAAGGTTACATGTTATATTCTATATAGTTTTGTTTTGTCTTGTTGCAAAGCTCAAGACTTCATGTATGCAGACTTAATCTATAGATGGTTTTGCATCTTTTGAGTGGATTTGTTCCTAGATTGACCCATTTTGTTCATTTGTTTTCCAGGCTTTCTTCTCTCCCACTGTTCTCCCAATTCTTTCTGGCAATATAGAAAAATAAAGAAGTTCCATCTGCTGGCCCATTTATGTTAACCTGTTAGGGTGGCTCATTACAGCTCTTGGTATTTCTTTAATATTCACAAATGAATCTGATGAAGGCAAATGGTACCAAATTGTCCATTTCCCCCAGACTGAACAAATAGTGCTGCTGTTGTGTACACAGGCTCTGGCTGGGCTCACACTTCTATTGGAGTGTTTTTGAAGTCGTATCATAATATGTCTGTATATATCAGTTATGACTCCCACCCTGGAATATAGGCTTCTTTTTTATTCCTAAACCCCAGCCTAGTGTATAGCCCATAATATATGTTTGCTCATTTGTACTGTGTAATTCAATATATAAACCTCTTATAATATTATAAATAATTTTAATCATATAAACACCTGTGATATGTTTCCATTCTGGGTGTGCCACTCGGTGTCTGTCTTCAGTGTCTGCCTATATCCTCAAGCCTCAGTTTTGTAAACCTCACTCCTCCCAGCATAAAATGAGGCCATAAATACACTTTAATCACAGCATACCCCATCTCCTACCTTTCTCCCCATTCCCAGCTATGGCAGTTTGAAGCTTTTGTGAACCCCCAGAAAATCATGCCCTTAGGGCTAATCCATTCCTGTGAGTGTAAACCCATTGTAGGTAGGACCTCTTGATTAAAATACTTCAGTAGGCATTACCCAGGGTAGGTCTTATTCCTCTTACTGGTGTCCTTTATAAACAGAGGAACAAAAAGTGGCAGAGACAGATGAAAAATGTCCAGAAACTGAGAGAGAAGGCTCTGGGAGCCAGAGGCTGAAACCAGAAGAACCTATGGAAGCAGAGACTGGCAGACACTGTTATTGTGTCCTGCCATGTGCCTGGTCACCCATAGCTGCAGTGCTGGGAGAAGGCATCTCCTGATGAAGCCTTGATTTGGACATTTTCACAGTCTCAGAACTAAACAAACTGTTGGTAGAAATATGGATGTTAAAAATGCTCCTGTTAAGGGATAAGAAGGAAATGAGAAATATGTTTTTGAAAACTGGAGGAAGGGGGATCCTTGTTATATGCAGTAGAAGAAAACTTAGCCAAAACATGTCCTATAATTACATGGAAAGCAAAATTTCTAAGTGATAAACTTAAATATTTAACTGAGGAGATTTCCAAGCAAAGCGTTGAGGGTGTGGCCTGGTTTCTTGCTGCTATAGTAAAATGCGAGAGGAAAGTGATAAATCCAGGGAAGAATTGTTAAGCAAAGAGGAACCAGGATGTGATAATTTGGAAAATTCTCAGTCTATCCAGATTGCAAAGATGCTAAATTAGGAGATTCACCATCAGGAAAGTGAGAAAGCCAAGGATATGGCTGGATAACCTTTTGCTAGTGCCTTATAATATATGCACAGAGGGCTTTTTGAAGAGATTAGGCATGTGACTCATAGATTCCCTCAGCCACAACAGAAGAAGCCAGGAATAGAGATGGGATTATCCAGGAATGATCTGCAGAGGTTCTTCTTGTCAAATAGGGTGAATTGCCATGACATACATAGGAGACCCATAAGGTTTTTAAGAATTTTATACATACAAAAATAAACATTGCCAGCTTGGACTGAAAGAGACAGAGAGGATGAAATTTAAAAAGATCATCAAATTCCCAATTCTACAAGCAAGAAACAGACTGATTAAACTACTCTGCTGCAACCATGTGCTACCTTTTATAATGGAGGTAAGATTTTGAGGGTGGAGCCTTTACCTGGAAGCCAGAGTCTAGAGCCACAGGGTATTTTACCCAGGCCTTCACATATAATGGAGTTTGTCCAGTTGGATTCCAAATATCTTGGGACCAAGGAATCCTTATATCCTTCCATTTTCTTGCTCTTTGAATGGTAATATATATAACTATTATCTTATGCCTGTCCCACCACTCTATTTGGGGAGCTGGCAACATGTTTTCTAGTTTCATAGGTCCAAAGAGTGAAAGGGATTTCTCTCCAGGATGGATTGTAATCAGAGCCTCACCCATACCTAATTTAGAAAATTTAGTTTATATGATCTGTGAGGCTTTTGAGCTGATGAGACTTAGATGAGATTTTGCACTTGAGTTGATGCAGTAATGGCTTGGGACTTTGTGATAGGGTGAAAACATTTTGCACCTGGGATATATACATATCTTTGGGGGCCAGAGGTATAACTATGGTAGGATGAATAATGTCCCTAAAAGATGCCCTGTCCTAATCCCCAGAATCTGTAAATATGTTACCTTATATGGGTAAAGGGACTTTGTGAATGGGATTAAGTTAAAGCTCTTGAGATGGAAAGAATATCCTGCACTATCCACTGAGCCCAATATAATCACAAAGGTCCTTATAAGAGGGAAGAAGGAATGTGGTGTGAGAAAGTCTTGACCAGCTATTGTTGACTTTGAAATAGAAGGGAGCCATCAGCCAAGGGATGCAGGCAGCCTCTAGAAGCCAGAAAGGACAAGGAAACCAATTTTCCTCTAGAGCCTGGAAAAGGAACACAAGCCTGCAGACCCAATTTCAGGACTCTAACTTCCAGAACTATAAAATAATAAATTTGTGTTGTTTTAAACCACCAAATTTTTGTTAATTTCTTATGGCAGCAATAGGAAACTAATACAGATAGAAATTGTCGTTATGAGAAAGAACACTAGAACTTTATTTTCCAGCTTTCTGAATTGACAAAAGAGGTGAGGGTGACAGGAAGAGAATAAAGCACTCACCATTAGAGAGTGGTACATTTGTTGTAAAATTAATGAAAGGTGTTCATATGAACAGTAGTGGGAGCCTTGGAGCATTATCTCACACGTAGTAGTTAAAACTATGAGCTTAGGAGTTAGACAGTGCCGCATGTGAATCACAGCTTGGCTACACACTTGGTGAAGCAAACAAAGTTTTGTTTCTGAAGCCTCAGTTTGCTCATGTATAAAATGGGAATTTTAATCTCTACTTTATGAAACTGATATGTGGATTAACCAAAAAATGCTATAAAGTATTTAGCATCTGCCTGGCTCACAGAAAGCATTTTTTGCATCATGCTTTTCACTCATTAATTCAACAAGCTTACTGAGTGCATATTACATGCCAGGCACTGTTTTAGATGCGGAGGATAAAGCAGAGTTTAAAAGAGATTTTAAAAATCTCTTTACAAATCATGAAATTTATATTTTACTGGAAGAGTTATATGAAAAACAAGATAATTAAGTAAAAATAAGTGTTCAGGAGAAGCACAGAGAAAGGGAACATGAATTGTAGCTGGAAATGAAAGTGGGAACAGAAGAATAAATTTTCCTTTAAGATAGAAGATGTAGCAGAATGCTTGTTTGCTGATGGCAATAAACTAGTACAGAGGGAAAAACATGATTCAAGAGAGACAACTTGAGTAGTGTCCTTGAATAGATGAAAAGAACTAGGATCTACTCACAAGTATAGGGCTGGTCTTAGAAAGCTAGTACAGACATCTGCAGTTAAGAGAGAAGGTAAAGTATATGGGACAGAAGCAGATGGATAGGTATATGTGGTCCTTGGAGTATGGTCTTTTCTGATGGCTTCTGTTTCCTAGGTGAATGGGTAAGTAGGTCATCAGCTGAGAGTAATGATTGGAGAGGAAATGTTTGATGTTAGAGAAAGGAGACGAAAGAAAGAGTCATCCAGAAGAGTAGGAAGGTGACTAGACTATTTAGATTTAACCAGCGGTCTGTGTTAGCCAAAGCAATTCAACAAAAAGAGAGATCAGCAAGGGAGGTGAGGATGTATATAAAGGAGTGATGATAATGACTGACCATGACATTTTGGCTGGAAAAGGAAAGAAGAGCGAGCATGTAGGGGGTAAGACACAATGAAAAGGTGGTAGGATCAATGGACCTGGTGGAGTCAAAGAATTGTTGGAATTGAAGTACTGGAAGGAGCAAGAAGGACCCATGGACTTCTGCCTTTATTATGGTCCAGGGGTAGAATTTAGTAGACTTCCCATGGGAGTCAAGGATTTCCTCTAAAGATTTCAGCCTCTAAGATCTTAAAAAGTGATGAAAAAATAATAACATTTATATAATCAAATGCACATATATGCATATATATCTATATATCATTTTACAAATATTGGTTTGTATTGTGAAAAATTTTGATTTTTACCCACAATAAAAAAAAAAAGTGATGAACCATTTTATTAAGAAAATTACCATGGTTCTTTTGTAGTTCAGCCTCTAAGGTCTTAGCAAACTATGGGAATAGCCTCCATACTAGTTTTTAAAGTATTTACAGAGAAGTTGAGCAAAATATTGGAGAATGACAAATTTAGCTTTTGAAAAATCAGTAAAATCACTGATCTCCCCAAATACCATTCATACAGCAAACAAGCACAGAACTGGCATGACTATCTCATAGGGGTCATTTCCTTCATATGGGGCAAGTAATTAATTTCCAAGGGGTGGTCTATACATCCTGCTTAACCAGTGTGAATAACAACTCTTTCTTATTAATGGAAACATCCCATTTTAGAAATGTCCCTGGAACTCTCAGTGTTTTATCAACACTAATTATTTTGAACCGACCACACTTTTCCAAACCAGAGAAGCAGACAGTGGCTGCCTGGTGGGCTGTCTGCCCCTGCAAACAAGAGAAGCCCATTGTTTTTATCAGTACCCAGTACAAAGGCCCCAGAGGTTGGCTGTGGTGTTCATTCACTACCTTAAAGGGACACAATATCATTTGTTTATAAAGTGACATGTGAGGTTCAGAACAGAAAAGAAATAAGGCTCCCAATGCCTCCTTCTTGCATATGGACATCCTCTAAGCAGGAATAAGCCTTTCTTGAAGAAAATGCTGTTCCAGTGGTCATTTAGGTCCTTCATCCATATTCACTCTTCCTTAGACTAGGTAATTTAAGAAAATTAATAATCCCAAACACCTCTATATAGGGAGAAAATTATTTCTCTCTCTCCCTACTTCCTTACCCCAGATCTTTCAATGACTCCAAAAATCCATCTCTCACCCCAAGAAGCTATTTGTATGCTGCCACCTTGCAAGGAGTTGTTCGACGTAGCTGAGTAAAGTCATTGCGATGTTTCACACTTAATGATCAAATGCCATTATCCGCCTTTACTTAAACGTGAATAATCAAAGCAGAGGAGCATACAATCTCTACTATTTCAGTCAGCAAATGAACTTCTCCACCCCAGAATACACTTTCTTTGCTGCATACCCAGACATATCACGTAAGTGGTGATGGAGTCGGGGCAGAAGGGTGAGGAGGACTTTGTTTTTATTAGACTAGTTGCAGGTTTACAGAAAAATTATGCAGAAAACATGAAAGAGTTCCCATATAATCCCCCACACCCAGTTATCCCTGTTAGTAACGTATTGTATTCATGTGATACCTTCATTACAATTGATGAAGCATTATTATTATAATTATATTATTAATCACAGTCCATAGTTGACAGTAGGGTTCACTCTTTGTGTTGCAGTTATATTCTGGATATATATATATAAAATAACCTAGATTTAATCATTTTAGCCACTTTCAAGTATACAATTCGGTGATGTTAAATATGTTTACAATGTTGTGTTACTGTCACCACTATCTATTACTGAAACTTTTGAGAAGGACTTCTTTTATAAAATAAAAATTTTTGAAGTATATCATTCATACTTGAACTTACATAAACAATAAGTGTATAGTAAAAGTTGTGAACTTACAAAACAAACATGCATATCATCACACAGGGCTCCCATACATCACCCCACCACCAACACCTTGCATTGTTGTGAAACATTTGTTACAAACTTTAGAAAAGCGTAGTCAAAATATTGCTACTAACTACAACCCATATCTTACATTTGGTGTATTTCCCCTCAGCCCACCTGATTATTATCACCCTGTCTTAGTATTATATACTTGTTATAGTCCATGAGAGAGCCTTCTCATATTTGTCCTGTTACTCACAGTCCATCTGAGGAGGACTTCTTGAAGCAGGTGAAGAGAGGAAGACCTAAAGTGGTGGGTGACATCTATTTCTTCTGTTACAACCATAATTCTTTCCAACTCTTGCCTTTCAGCAACTGTTCGTTTTAACACGGAGGTGCCCTGGTTGCTGGCGGCAACCCTCTTTTGTGACACTCTGACAACACACATCATCCCCACAGTGGTCCCCTGGGCCCAACACCAGATTGCCTTGCATATTGATATTTCTCTCATCCCATCGAGATATCATAGCTGCCCCCTCACAGCATGGGTTGAGATGATTCCTCACTCCCAAGCAGGACATATGTGTGCCGGCAGCCCTGCTCTTGGAGCATTTCCCATGCTGCTCTGGGACTTTTCCATTTGCTCCTTCTGGGCTTGGGAAAATGAAAGCAAGGACCTCAGAAGACCTTAGATAGGTCTGAAGAATAAAAAAAAATAAAACATCTGGTTTAAAACCTGCTCAATAATTTATCTAATCTTTGCACTCCCCACCACACTCCCTGTCCCGAAATGTTTGCCATGGAAGATGCTGAGAAAGAGAAAATGAATCTGTCCTTGAAGTTGAAAGATGAGGATGTATCTGAATTGAAGTGGTAAATCACTCTGGTCAGCTCTGCGAGGTGCTTAAATTATCTGAAACTGGTTGCTACGTAATTAGTGTTCTAACATTTTGGAATTTGTGGTTACACACAGCACACATGTAGACTGGTGTTTCTGCTCACAACTAGCAGCATGTTGTGATGTCTCAGTCTATATTTGAAGATCAAAATCAGAAACACAGGATGCAGCAAAGATGGCCACAAACAGCACTGATTGAACAAATGTTTGATAGTTTCCAGGATGACTATGTCATGGTGATGCTTGCATCTTGGACTATATTTCAAGTATTCAGAAATTACTGTTTGGGTAGTTTTACCCTGATTAGAAGAGATCTTGAGAGGCTACCTAATTCTTTCTCTTGTTTCCCGCCTAAGAGAAGTCCCCAAGTGTTCCCTCAAGAAACTTTTTCATCTATTCAAATATACATCCCTTAACTTAGCTCAGGCTTTTGTCTGTTTTTAAATCAAAGGACTCACACACAAATAAATGAATACCTGGAAGAGTTTCAGGGACAGCTTCCCTGCATTTCCCTCCACACACCATTTCAGATGCACATGTGTACACACACATATACACACACAAAGGCAGTCTTAGTAGTTTGCTGGCATATGAAATCCCTGTAGCAACAGAACATAACTTTAATTCGAAGGCTTAACCTCCAAATACTCCTCAGAGAAGTAATGCAAATTTATTCTGAGTGATACCAGATTATTTCATGAGAATAGTTTTTATAGAGAGAAGGCACTAGGAAGATTATGGGATGCAGAGAAAATGTGGCAGAGAAAATAAAGGTTGTCTGTTTCCCAATTTTGTAAAAATACATCCAGCTCAAAGGAACTATGATTAAGTTACATATTTAGATTTGGTTTGTGTCATTTTCATAAAATGTGTTGGCTTATGAGAATCATTGGACATCTCTGATGTCTAGATATTCCATTTTTCCTTGATTTTATTTCCTTTGAACTAATTTTGTCCAAAGAAAACAGATGAACATATCTTGTTTTCACTTCAAATTTTAGAAGCAATCTATGCTCTGAAATATCTTCTGAAATTCTATAAAATGCCTTATAGAGTCAGTTCTCGAGGCCATACTCTTAACTTTTTCTATTATAGCCCCTCATTGAAGTTTTTGCAATTCCACTCACTGTCTGGAGCCGAGGTGAGCAGTTTCCTTCATTTATCCCCTTATTAGTTTTCCAAGATGCTTTAACAAATATCACACCATGGGTTGGCTTGAAAAACAGGAGTTCATTGGCTCACAGTTTAGAGGCTAGAAATCTTGCTTCCTCTTAGGGTCAGTAAAGTTCTGACTGGCTGACAATCCTTGGGTTCCAATGCTGTTGATTTCGGGCTCCTGGCTCCTGCCACTACCTTTCCCTTATAAGGCATCCAGTGATAGGATTAAGACCCATCCTGATTCAGGTGGACATACCTTAACTACAAATAACATCCTCAAACAGTCCTGTTTACAATGGGTTCACACCCACAGGAATGGGATTAAGAGCATGTTTTCTCTGGGGTTCACAATACAATCTGCCACATCCTCCTCCCACTTTTCTCTTGGAACTTCTGCAATTACTGAGTCAAGGGAAGAGTAATGGAAGGGGAGAAAATATCTTCTACAAAGTCCTAAACAAAACCCCTTTTAAGGATCCTTTAAGAAAATTTTGCTGCATGTAAGGTATTTGGGGAGATCAGTGATTTTACTGATTTTTTTAAAAACTAATTTGCCATTCTCCAATATTTTGCTCAACTTCTCTGGGAATACTTAAAAGACTAACGTGGAGGATATTCCCATAGTTAACTAAAATCTTAGAGGCTGAACTACAAAGTGACCATGGAAATTTTCTTAATAAACACAGTTCATTGCTTTACATTTGTGTGTTAGGGTCATAGGATTTTTTTTAAAAAGAAACAAAAGAAACACCGAATGTCTTAAAATTGACTTTAATGCTGTGGGCTTTCCCTTTGCCATGAAAGAATTTGTTCATTTTCTTGAATCAGACCCTCTGGTGTAAAAGCATAGCTAAAAAAAGAAGGGTTCATCAACCTGGTAGGGCCAAAAGAGCTAAGGTGAAAATGTTTGATGGTAGGTTTTTGTTCGTTGTTTGTTTTAAATTTCTTGGAAGCTCTAAATCCTGTCACAGTCTGTAAATAATCCTTGTAAAGAATGCCAGGAATAGAAATGGATTTCTCTACATGAGAGCTGGATGGCATTTGGTTTCCTTAAATATACAATGATCTCATGCCTCTTTCAAAGGTATATCTGGTCCCTGTTCGACTTTTGCTACTGTGTCTCAAAACAATGGCTAATAAAATGTCCAGAGATGCATTTATTTAATCCTTATTTTTCAAGCATAAGGGATATTATTATTGAAAAGAAATATAGTAACTGTTTCTTTTACTGCTTACTATCCATAAAGCATGTAAATTTCATTCTTTCTTTTAATCCTCACAAGATCTAGGTTTTATTATTTTTTTCCATTTTACTGAGGAGCCTGAAGGGTGAAGGAGTTAAGTAACTTATCAAAAGTCTACAGAACTAGTAAGGACAGTCAAGGAAGGATATGACCCACATAGTCTAACTCGCAACCAAACACACGGCCAGACAAACACAGGGCCAAATAGTCCACATTTAGTACATTTAGAGAATAGATTTTATTTTATTGAATTATAATATCTACATATTTATTTCCCTGATTATACCAGGAAATAGTTTTCTGAAGTTGAAATCTGATTCAGAAGCCTGAAAAGCATTAGCCATTGTAACCTTGTCTTCTGTGAATTGATTTACCATCTTCCCAACAGTCTATGTTCCTTTGAGATGAACTCAAAACCTAACTCCTCTTTGACAGGAAAGGAAGGAACAAGATTTTTATATCAAGGAGTTTTGAATTAACTAGTGTATACCAATGATTTTGATAGGATTTTTAACGTGTAAAATCATGGCACAACTTTATACAAACTCAATGTAAGTTTAACACATTTATCTTCTTATTCAGTCCATTAACTTGATGTTAATGTAGCATTACATTTAACTTGAGCTTCTCTCTGTTTCTTTTTCCTTTAATATTCTAATCTTTAACTTTGTTTATTCAGTATCAAATAATGGTACTTTCAAAGCTGTTCTCTGTAATTTACTTTTGCCATAATGTTCTGCATCTTACTCTAGAAAGAAAAGCTGATGAATCATTTTCTACTTCTACACTGGAAATGGTTTCAGAAAAGCATCATATAATTGAATGTACCTCCTACAATTCTCATATTCATTCTTAATCCATTTTAGGCTTTGCACACAACTGGCTAGATATTAGCTAGTAGTCAATAAAATCTGGATTTTGCAAGTATTGAAAGTGATATATTGATGTTTTGATCCAGTGGTTCCAAATATGCAGTATTTTTAGAGTATTATGAAAGTATTCACAGCATAGTCAATTATATGCATTAATTTGGTAATGCCTTCTCCTCACCTCCATGACAGGTTTCCATTCTGTGTCACACTTCTGTAGAACATGAAACCCCAGCTCATTTAAGCCCTGAAGGTAACAAGTGAAATGAATCTAGAGAGGTCAGTTATTCTTAGGAAACCGAAGGAGGCTGGGAGGTAGTGTTTAGATGCTATTCCTGGCTGTGCTAATGACTACTTCAGCTACCTTGAAAAAATTACCTAACTCCTAGCCTCTTTGGTCCATGGATTTACTTTGGAGTAAACTAAATAGCTACCATAGAAATGGACTGTTCTAAGGTTGAGGTGGACATTAGTACCTAAAAGGGTGAATGTGTAAAAAGGACTTTGGGTCTTCATGGAGAGGTGGATGTGATAGCTGACAGTGTCACCATCCATTTAATTGCTGAAGTCTATCTCTGACTCTTTCCCTGTTAGACATGCTTTATATTTTTGTGGTGTTTTCATTTCTATCTTATAGATACCTTTTTTCTGAGAAGATGGACATGACCTTAGGACTTGAGACCACCTACTTTGCCAAGCTCTTGGGACGATCAGTGTTATATACTATTAAGAGTTGAGGAAATGACTTGATATTGAACACTCATGTCTTGTTGAAGGTCACTGCTCTAAGCAAAGGATAAGATTGCTCAAATTTGCCTACCTTTATCTTCAGTTACTCAGACATCACTTCAGATCCCAGACAGGGCTGAACACCTTGACAGCATTAATTGTTAGATTATTTTCAGGCTGTTCCATCCCACCCCCAACTGAAATGTCCCAGAGACTTTATAACTGAATCATTTCAGCAATTTTCTTTTCACTAAAAAGAGAAAAATTCCTGCTCTATTAAATCTAATCTCACATTTCACGAGAACAGACTCAAATTTGATTCTGCATCCCAAATACTCAGTAATCCATTCCTGTTTCTAAATAGACCTTCCACCTGACTCTACAATATCACTATTGTAGTATTCATCACACTGTACAAGCTTTGGTATATGTGTCTGTCTCCCCTCATGGACTACTAACTCCACAATGGCAGGGACCATGTGTTATTTATTTCTTACTCCAACCAGAGTATAGAAGATGCACACAAAAATGTTTGCTGAATGAATCAATGAATTTTAAAAATGAATCAATGAATGAATGGAATATAAAAAACCCAATAAATAAAATAAACCCTTTACTGGTTAGAAAAGGACATTTCAGAGGAAAAAGTGTCCAGTTTTGTGATTTTTAGGATATTCAGTGGGTCAATCAGCAAGCATGTGTGTAGAGAAGATGTGCACACATGCTCCCCCAGTCTCCACTGCAGAGGTACCACAGATTACCTTTCCCTACTGGTTGGGTAATCACCTTCAAAAAATTTCATCTTATTAAGGAAGAACAAAGCTCTCTTTTGCAAAATAAGCACAGTTTCCTGAAGGGAACAAAACAGAAACATTATCAAAGACCTGACTAACTACATGTTTCCTGTTCCAATGTACTGTTTCCCTTACTCACTAGAACTATTACTTTATTGCTATGCCATGAAATATATGTCAGGAAGGGATGAGTACAGAACTTCCAGTGCCTAGAAATGGTAGGATCTTGTAACTGTTTTCTAAGAAATAATGCATGTTAAATGACATGTATTCCAGATATCTGATGCACTAGATTCAAATAGAAAATCTATGTAAGTTATTTAACCTTATGGCTTATCCTCTCACTGAAGCCAAGAGCTGAAATGCACACAGAGGCTGTAAGGCTTATGAATGAATTGTAGCTGGAATGTATTTATAGAACAATAAATTACCTACATTAAATTTAGCCAGTGTTAGGGAAGTCTCTCAGGGATCTACAAATTTTCTATTTTATATGAGCATTTGTGTTTGACTCTGATGTCTGGCTGTTCCATTTAGGGTAACTATTTTTACTTCATGGCATTTCCTCTGCATAATTTTTGTTCTACAGTCTCAAATAGGGATACAGGACACTAATGAAAGCTGTTAATTTCAACTCCTGAATGGTTAAAATTTAATATTGAGAACATTTAATTTATACATTTAACTTTAGATGTATGTGTATTATTCATTAATTCCTTCACTTATTCATTTACCATGCATTCATTAAATATCTGTTGAGGACTTACTATGAACTAGACACTGTACCAGGTGTTGGGGACAAAGAGTTTATAAACATAGTTTTGTCCTAAAAGAACTCACAGCTTAGTAATGGAAGAGAGGTGAAAAAATAGACATTTCCAATATTTGATTAGCAAAGCTAGAGGCAATTACAGGGAGCTATGTGAATACTTGGGGATGGACACCTAACTCCACCTGTGGATCAAGGATAGGTTCTGGGAGAAAGTGACAAGTAGGAATTAGGAGCAGAGAAGAACACAACGACATTCCTGATAAAGAGGCAGCATGTGCTTCTTTGACATGCAAGAGGTTCTTAGCTTTAAAGCATTAGTTAACTCAACTGACATGTCTAAACTTGGGTACTATTTCTGTCTCACATCACCAGAAACAATTTGATTTTTCAGGTTTGTCCTGCAGGTCTTACTGATAATTCCATCTTGTGATTTAGATCTAGGCCTAATATAACTTTATGATATCTTTATATAATCACTGTATCTTGACTGTAGTCCATTCCCATAATTTCCAAGTCAGTGGAGTCCAATAGTATTAAGCAAGAAAAACATTTTCAACTAACATATCTACATTACTTTACAACTAAAAGTGTATGCTTACTTCATGAGCTCACTTGCCCTCACACTCATCTTGTGTATTCAATATTATTAAATATAATACCCATTTTAAAAAATAAAACAGAAGCTCATAGATGTTGATGAAAGGAAGTGGATGACACACATTATCTGCGTAATTGAGAATAATTTAATATAAGGACCATCTACAAAGGTGCAGAGAGGGTTTAGGATAACCAACAGTGGGTGGTTGTCTTAGTCAGTCAAAAGGGTGCTGATGCAAAATACCAGAAATCTGTTGGCTTTTATAAAGGGTATTTATTTGAGATGGAAGCTTACAGTTGCCAGGCCATAAAGCATAAGTTACTTCTCTCACCAAAGTCTGTTGCCACATATTGGAGCAAGATGGCTGCTGATGTCTGCAAGGGTTTAGGCTGCTTCTTCCTCTTAAGGCTCCAAGGTCTCAGCTTCTTCCAATATCAGCTATAGGCTGGGATAAATCTCATCTCTCTCCTGGGGCTCATTTCTCTCTGGGCTCAGCTGCTCTGCTCTCTCCACAAGGCCAGCTGTAGACTATCAGGCCAACAGCTCATCTCTCTTCCCAGGTAAGATGCGATCTATTCCTCTGTGTTCTTCTCCTGTGTGTTTACTTCTCGGGGTTCCAGCATCCAAAAACTCCAACTAACCTCTATGCCTTGTTGTTTTCTCAATGTCCTACTGACATGGCCCAATCAAAGCCTTAATCATAATTTAATCAAGTAAGAGTGAAACCTCTGAGGCCAATACAATCTAATGTACAAAGAGGAAAAGACCAATTTACAAACATAATCCAATATCTATTTTTGGAATTCATAAACAATATCAGACTGCTACAATGGTGCACTACTCTGGGTCTAGTAAAGCAGGGAGAAGTTACCACCCTAAATCTGTATATTAATTTCCTATTGCTGCTATAACAAATTACCATAAATTTAGTGGCTTAAAACCACACAAATTTATTATATTACAGTTCTGGAAGTCAGAAGTTGGAAATCAGTTTACTGTATTAAAATCACGGTGTCAGCAGGGCTGCATTCCTTCTAGATGCTCTAGGGGATAATCTGTGTCCTTGCTTTTTCCATCTTCTAGGGGCTATCCTCATTCCTTGGCTCATGTCCCCACATCACATCACCATTTCCCCCTTGCTTTCATCATTGTATTAGTCAGCCAAAGGGGTGCTGATGCAAAATACCGGAAATCAGTTGGTCTTTATAAAGGGTATTTATTTGGGGTAGAAGCTTACAGTTACCAGGCCATAAAGCGTAAGTTTCTTCCTTCACCAATGTCTGTTGCCACGTGTTGGAGCAAGACAGCTGCCGACGTTTGCAAGGGTTCAGTCTTCTTGGGTTCCTCTCTTCCCGGAGCTCCATTTCTCTCTGGGCTCAGCTCCTCTGTTTCCTCCACAAGGCCAGCTGTGAACTATCAGGTGAATGGCTTGTCACTTTTCCCAGGGCCTTCT
>JAQZBX010011076.1:9662-43428 GCA_029593785.1 Cabassous unicinctus | reverse complement strand
TGTCATGATATGATGCCTAGAACTGCCACAGACATTTTGCTTTCATCCTGAGGATGAGCCAGGCTGGGATAGAGAGTAGAACCAAGAGAATCCCAGGACAGCAGAGCTGGAGTCCTCTAGGGACTGCTCTACCTCTCTTATTTCATTATGTGAGATAGTATATGAAAAGAAATATATATATATATATGTTAAATACAGAGTCAGCATTCTCTGGATATTTGTAGCCCAACATATTCTAAGTGATACAGCCATCATATTGATATGCTGAGTGCATTTTCCCTGCCACCCCCAGCTATAGAGTGCCAAAGTATTGGAGTTCATTTCAAATTATGCTTTTTTTCCTTTCTTTGAACTACTAATTTTCTGTGACACTTTCTTCTCCACTTTACCTTCTGTCTCACCCGGTCTCTGGGGATATGCTGTAACACTGTCAAATAGTGTGAATCCCTTGAAAGGAGGCAACTGTTCTAAACCTGCATCTCATTTGCACTTGTGGGACTGCAGGATCCATTTCTGGTTGGATGCACAATGACAGTTTTACTGGCTATCTTCTTCCTCGTATTCTGTTTCTATATATTGCTGTTTTCTGGCAACCCTAGCCAACTAGTAACTTACTCTGTCTCCCTCCAAACCTTTATTCCAATTTTTAGAATTCCCTAGTCAAGTCAACATTGATTCTACTAGAATTTCAAATATACCTTGTCCTTCTGTGTTGAATTTTTGCTGGAAAGAATTGTAGGGCGCTTGATGCAGATGCCTG
This sequence comes from Cabassous unicinctus, assembly GCA_029593785.1. NCBI lineage: Eukaryota > Metazoa > Chordata > Mammalia > Cingulata > Chlamyphoridae > Cabassous > Cabassous unicinctus. The sequence continues at coordinate 42,668 of JAQZBX010011076.1, read as the reverse complement.
AACCCTGGGTCTTGACCAGGATTGCAAAGAAAATATTAAGGGAACTCTCTAGGGAGCTGAGCCAGCTCAGCACCTCCACATGGAGCCTGAGAAAGGGAACAGTGATTTCCCCCCCACCCCTTCTTTTTAATCCCAGTTTGGACAGCTTCTTTATTTAAAACATCAAGGACTGTTGACAGTTGAATGAAAAGGGTAGAAGCTTATGGGATTGCTAATGAGATACAAAGCCACCTTGGAATCAAAATAAATTTCTGTCTGTTGGCTCCTCTGGCCATGGGGAAATGAGTTAAGAGCCCCATGCCAATTTCTATTGACAGGCATCCTTATCATGGTTAACAGTGCTTTCTACTTGGCTTCTGAGAGGGAAGGCCAAGGGTTTCAAGTTGTATGCTGCTCTCCTAGCAGATAGTTGGGCCAACAGAAGAAAATTGGTACTGATATGGTATGAAGCACACTATCTGGTAGGAAAATAAAGTTCTTAATAATCACAGCTTATAGCATTTCACATAAAATTACATTTTTTTCAACCCCACAAAATTACGCAAGTGTGGAAGTAGATGTGGCTTAGGCAGTTGGGTGCCCGCCTCTCACATGTGAGGTCCTGGGTTCAGTTCCCAGTGCCTCCTAAAGAAGACAAACAATGAGCAGACAATGAGCAGACACGAGCAAAAACAAACAAGCAGGGAGTGGGTGTGCCTCAAGCTGTTGCATGCCCGGCTCCCACATGGGAGGTCCCGGGTTTGGTACCTGGTGCCTTCTAAAGAAGAAACAAGCAGACAATAAGCAAAAACAAAACAAAAAAACACACAAAAAACAAGCAAAACAGATGAGGGAGCCATCTTGGGGGGGGACTATAAAAAAAAAAATAAGCAAGTGTTAAAATGAAGAATTCTATTATTTCCTGATATCAAATGCCTCTTCTCACTTTCTCTCCACTGAATTCCCTTCTGGATAATTGTATTGCGATCAGATCAGATTGATGAATTGTTTTGCTGAAATTATGTAGTTTCACTTTTTTAAGTATAATTCTTTGTTTTCTTGCTTGAGTTTGCTTGGCACTCTGAGGTCAAGTTCTCACACTTAGGAGGGTATTTAAGCTATTTTAAATATTTCAAGGCAAGAGGCTTTGAATTTCAATGAAGGCACATTTTTCTCTTAATACATATATTTTTAAAAATTAACAACAAAATATCCTTCATTCTAAGAGAAACTTTTAATAGAGTCTTTTAGTCATCATTTTAGTTAGCTTGGAAAAGGATGAAATAAAAGTCCAAGGGATTTGGACTGAAGTTTATTCTGCCTGGAATTAATTCTTTCCATTAGCTTTAAGGTTAGCCCTTTCAAAATGATGAAAGATTTTGATTAATCCCAGAATATATAAAGTTAAATTGCAGAGATAGTATGCTGGTGAGTTCTTAGCCCCCATTTTTGGGAGAAGTGGAAAAATAATGAAGTGATTTTTGTGGGGGCAGAGCTAAATGAGGCAATTTGTCAAATTTTATTTTTTTGAGTTGACTGGCAAGCATTTGAGGAGGGAGGGTGATTTATAGAGGCTGTGCTGCAGCAGACTTCTTAGCTAAGTGCACATCTGGTGAATTTCCCCCACTTTTCCCTGGGCAGGGGCACTGTAGTTAAACAACTTATATCAACTACTCCATTTTCGTAATCCCCAGAGCCCTGGAAATTAGAATATACACATTTAAGGAGACAATTTTCCATTTGAGGTCTAGGATAATGAAGAGTTGTGGTTTTGAGGGGTAAGGGTTTCGGCAGGAAACAGATGATATATAAACATTGGGTATTTTCAGGGAGTTTAAAACAAAATTTATAATGGTATGGGAAGACTGTAGGGAAACCACAAGGAAGAGTGCAGTACTCTTAGGCTTCTAAGGGGCAAGACGGGTGCCTTTACACCCCTAGGTCTGAATAGGCAAGAGGAGTAGGCATTTAATATGGCAGCCTGTGGGAGAGAGAAAGGAATCAAGAGAGAACCAGCTGTGCAGAAAGGAGCTGGGGCCTCTGGTCAAAGTCAGAGGATGCCACCAGACTGGGAAGGGATGATGTCCTAACCTCTCTCTTGTCCTTTCCTAATCTTGGGCCAGTGATCCTTCTATAAACCCGACCAGAAGCCAGAGGGCAGGAAAGGCCATTTATGTGCTCCACACTGGCAACGGCATACCTAGTGGTTTTTATATCCAGGGCAGCTCATTTTTAACACCTTCTCCCTGTAGAGGACAAAATTATTTTCAGTAATTATCATGTAAATAATCAACAATAGTTGTTTTCTTGGTTCATCCTTAAGTTTCTTTTTTTTCTTTTTTTTTTTTTTAAGGAGGTACTGGGGATTGAACCTGGCACCTCTTGCATGTGAAGCAGGCACTTAAACACTGAGCTACACCTGCCCTGCCATCCTTAACCTTTAAAAAATAAAGTTAAAAATATTTAAAGAATTGATTTTGAGTTAAAGTTATTTAAATTCAATAAAATATGTCATGTATGCCCTAAAATTTGCATTTACCAAACATAAACACCATACCTTGCAGTTGGCATGCTGTTTCACTGTTTTAAACTCTAAACATGAATTAAAAACTCCAAGTGGTCACCTTGAATGACAGAATTGATGTAACTCAAGCTTTCTTCATCTTGACTGTATGCTCACTGTCTGCTTCTTATCTGCTTTTTAAATATAAAAGTATTACTACCCTGGAGGCTAGAGGCAAGAACTACACCTGAAGCAGGGGGCATTGATTCTGGACCCTTAGAACTTGTTCCTGAATGGAATGCATATAGCCAGGTCTGTATGTGTAGAGGCTGACTGTATAACTAGGAGTTCTTCAAGTTAACTTCCACGTAGAATACAATGCTTATTAAAACATAAATAATAAAGATGAGCTATTTTGATGCTTACCTATATGTTATTAATACTGTAGCAATTCTTGGTTATAGAATTCTAGCCATGGTCATAATAAAAAGCAGTTTATTACTGTGTTTAAAATTTCTACAGACAATTCATCCCCTTATTGCCTGAACCTGGGACACAGAACAGGCTAGAGAATGGTAGAGAGTGAATTCATAGGGGCAAAAGGAAAGCATCTTGCCCGGCACATTGAGTAATGAGATGAGAGCACTTTCCATGTCGCAGACAGTACACCTCTTAGGAGTGCAGTCAGGCAGGCATTCTCACTGACTGTGATTCTTTCCCATTGTTTTATACGCCTTGTCTGACTACACGAGACTGTCAAGCCCGTTAGCATCCAAGTCCTTACAGATTTTGTGGCAGCCATATACTTGAGGTTAGTGGCTGAGTGGGAATGATTACAAAAAATAGAGGAAGGATCCATAATTCTATATAACAAATGAAAACCTTAGTAGCTCTTCTCTTTTTGCTGCAAGATTGCTTCCTAGAGCTTGGGGGAAATGACATCCTGGGATCACCGCGTACCATCCTTCCTGTACACATATTCTCCTTCCCTGGGGGCCTCTACCCCTCACCCAGTGCTTCCAGTTAACTGCCACCCTCTTCTTCCTGCTTCTACATGTCAGAGCACATGCTGGTTCCTTTTGCCCTTCTGGCTTTCTTTTTCCCACCCTCTTCTTGGCTACCTCTGTTTCCTTGTTTCTTCACTGGACCAGATATGAATGTGTTCTGGGAACTTTTCGTAATCTATGGGGAAGGTTGTTAAAGGCTTTATGTCAGATGCTCAGTTGCTTGGTAACTTAGAGTACCTCCTGCCAAGTTTATGTTTAGGAGAATTAGAAAAACTATCCAGTCTCCACTGTTCTTAGGCCTGGGCAGTGTCAGTTTTCCAGCTCAGTGATGTCTGAGAGGATGGCCATACAGGCACAAAAAGGAGCCTCAGTCTCCACAGGGCATACAGGGTGAGGGCAGAGGTCGAACCCACCTGGCTATCCTGAAGAGGCATCTGGGGAGGCCAACCTGAGCAGAGGCACAGGCACGTTTTCAGAACTCCTAAAGCTGAATAATCGCTGAGTGTCTGTGAGTTGTTTTGAGATTCTCTCAAAGTTTCTTACTTCTTCCTTTGTTCTACTTTATGATCTCCTATTCTCAGCCCAGTTCCTAGTGGTTTTCTGGAAACCCACAGTTTTAGACTTAAAGGCTCTCTCACAAATGGTACCAGGTAATCTCAGAACAGTGGCACAGAACTCAGCTCTTGTTGCCAGCCTCCACGAGCAAATAACACAAAACCTCCTAGGATTCTGGGTTGAGCGATAGCAACATGGAGGAAGTGAGACCTCTGTAGTGGTAGGTATAGGAAGATTCTGGGTAAAATACTTGTTTTCAATACCTCTTAGAGACTCAGGCACAAGAAGCACCCCAAGGTCCAGGCAAAAACTTCCTTGCCAGAATGCAGATGGTATTTACTGCTAGATGAGGTACAGAAAAGTGCCAGAAGATTAGAATTCTTCTGGGAGGTGTTAGGATCCTCTATGTGCACGAATAATCCCCCAAATCTGTAGCATGGAGGAGATTGAAAAGCTTTTAAGAAGAGAGGAGCTGTCACAGCATGAGTAAAAATTACTCTTTGGTATACCACGGCTAGGGGTAGGGGTGAGTGAGCAGATCTTCTCCAAGATTGGCTGGGTGGGAGCCAGGATTATTCAAATGGAGATGAATGGAGAAAGAGGCAGAAAGAACCTGCTGAGAGGTACAGTAAAATTTTCAATGAGTCTTCAAATGTTGCATTCTCTTGTAAAAGTAGTCATTGTTATAATTTGCAAATTAAACTTTGAAATGATTGACTTGAATTGATCTAGAGACTTAAAAATTAATTAATTAAAAGAAAGAAAAAGGTCTCTGATTAGCAACAATATTTGTACTTAAAAGTTTTCAGTGTTCAGAGTAATAGGTCATGTAATTTTCACTGAATTCTTATCTTTAAAGATAAGAATGAGAACTTAAGCATCTGCTGGGGAGTTTTTCCTAAGAATAAGTTGAGTGTGACTTAAGCCTCTTATCATAATGAAGACTATTAATTATACCTTGCTACGACTTTAAGATTTCTCCAATTATGTATGCATAGGGAAGGAAGAGCCTTGAGGAGGTAGTGTTTTAGTCTGTAAGGCTGCTGAAAGCAACTATACCAGAAAAGACTTGGCTTTTACAATAAGGACTTATTATCTTACCAGCTTACAGTTTCGAGACTGAGAAAAATGTCCAAAACAAGGCCTCATCAGGTGATACTTTCTCTCTAAAAACTGGCTGTGGTGATCCTGGACTCCTTTGTCACATGGCAAGGTACATGGTCATGTCTGCTGGTCTTAATAGCAAGCAAAAGTGGCTATTTTCTCCCAGTGCATCTTTAAAGGCAATTCCTGAGACACTGGGGTTTCAAAGAAAGAAAGAATTTATTTGGTTGCACAAGCAAAGGAGCATAGTAGGCCTCGTGGCCCAAAACTGCCTACCTGATCTACAGAAATTCTAATATTTTATAACATCAGGGTGCTAATGAATAATTGGGGTGGAACTGGACACAAATTCCTTCATTCAAATATTAAGGGGCTGAACAGGATAGATGGGGAGTATGGAAGCAAACCAGGGTCAGTCACAAGGATTTGGGACAGGGATATACAGAACAAAAGTCAGTTACAAGGTCTTTCATATGGATATTAGACAGAGGAGGGTGGAGTAAGCATATACAAGGGTGAGCCTAGGGAAGCGGATGTGGCTCAAGCGACTGGGCTCCTGTCTACCATATGGGAGGTCCAGGGTTCAATTCCGGGGGCATCCTGGTGAAAACCAAGCTGGCCCATGTGGCGAGCTGGCCCGCGTGGAGGGCTGGCACAGAAAGATGACACAACAACAACAAAAAAAGAGACACAGAAGAGAAACAATGAGAGACACAACAGATCAGGGAGCTGAGGTGGCACAAGAGATTGAATGCCTCTCTCCACTCCAGAAGTTCCCAGGATCAGTTCCCGGTACCACCTAAAGAGAAGACAAGCAGACACAGAACACACAGAGAGCAGACAGTGAGTGTAAAACAACGAGGTAGGGGAGAAATAAATAAAATAAATAAATCTTAAAAAAAAAAAGGGTGAGCCTAATCTATAAACAAGGGTAAATTCAATCTAGAATTACCATCACAAAGGTAAGCATACTCTAGGGTGAGGTTAAGTCTAGGGTACCCATAAACGGGTGAGACCACTCTAGCTAGCGTCAATAATTTCAGGTATTAGCCTTTGCTATTTTATAATATAATTATTTGTTAATATTTAACCCTCAGTAACAGTCTCTCCCTTCTCCTCTGGGCTTCCTGGCCTTCAGCTTCCTGCTTCCGTGGTTTTCTGTTCTTTTCTGTCCATATTCATCCTGTTTATAAAGGACTCCAGTAAAAAGATTAAGACCCAACCTGGACCACATGGTAACTGAAGTAACCTAATCAAAAGTTCCTGCCTACAATAGGTTTATACCCACAGGAATGGATTAGCTTTAAAAACATGATTTTTCTGGGGCCCATCCAGCTTCAAACCATCACAATCCATCCTCTGGCCCCCCAAAAAGACATGTTCTTTCCATATGCAAAATACAGTAATTCTATCAAAATATCCCCAAAAGCCTTAAATCATCAGATATTAAGTAGAGTCTCATCAAAATCAGTTATAGGTGTGGTCTGTCCTGGGGCACAATTTCCCTCAAGCTGTGACCCTGTGAAACTGAGAACAAGGTATCTGCTTCCAATATACAATGAAAGAGCAGTCATAGGATAAATATTCCCATTTCCATAGGGAGAAATTGGATGGAAAACAGGGGTCATGGGTCCCGAAAGTTCCGAAACCCTGCAGGGCATACTCCATTAGATTTCAAGATCTGAGAGTCATCTATAGAATGATGCTTTGTACTCTGGGCTTGATGGAACAGCAGCCCTATCCTTTCCAAGTGCTTGCACCGAACTCTAGTCTCCACCCACCGCAAGCACTGGGGTGATGACCAAACTCTCTCCAATCTGCAGGGAATAGGCTCTGCCCTTTAGAAAACTGAGGTGGAGGCCAGACTCTCCACTATCTCTGGGCACAGGCTCAACCCCCTTAGAACAGTGTGGTTAGTGGCCAGATTCTCCCCAATCCCCAGGGAATGTGTTCCACCCTTTCTGAAGACGGGTGTAGCAGCACTCTTCCTAAACAACAGCTGGAAGGCTTCTGGTAACATGGAAGCTCTGTCAGATGTCTCGGGGAGTTCTTTCTGGTTCCTCATTTCCGGGTATTGCCAAGGCTTGGGAACACTTTGGGATCTGCAAGACTACCTGGATGAGGAAGCAGCCTAGAAATCTTGAACTTAACTAAATAGAACTTAACTACAGGCTAGACCAATGGGTAAAGGTTATCGAAAAACAGATTTTGGAATGTTTCTAAAATCAACTGAACCGCCTTCTTCGGAAAATGTGAGTAATTTTTATCCTTGAATGTATTCCAGGAATCTTGGAAGTGGTGATTACTTCTTTGGGGGGGAGGTTGAAAGGACTTCTGAGGTAATAGTTATAATAGTTGTGGTTCCCATGAAGGGAAGGGTTTTTCTTACATGCAAAATGTACTTTACATATTATACATCCTAATGGCAAAAGCTTTCTTCCTCCTTTTATTTTGAAACTGACATTAAAATGATGTGAAAAGTAACACAATTTCACAAGCATGTTGATTATATTGGATCACTTCTATCATGGAAGGGTGTGTTAGTCAGCCAAAGGGGTGCTGATGCAAAATACCAGAAATCTGTTGGTCTTTATAAAGGGTGTTTATTTGGGGTAGAAGCTTACAGTTACCAGGCCATAAAGCATAAGTTTTTTCCTTCACCAAAGTCTGTTGCCACGTGTTGGAGCAAGACAGCTTCTGACGTTTGCCAGGGTTCAGGCTTCTTGGGTTCCTCTCTTCCCGGGGCTCCGTTTCTCTCTGGGCTTAGCTCCTCTGTTTCCTCCACAAGGTCAGCTGTAGACTATGAGGCTCTCTAGGCTTTGCCTCTCTCCACAAGGCCAGCTGTGAACTATCAGGCAAATGGCTCATCTCTTTTCCCGGGGCCTTCTCTCCTTCCTCATGACCAAGCTCTTCTGTGTGCTTACTCTCCGAGGCTTCAGCTCAAAAACTCCAGCATCAAAGACTCCAACTCTGTCCTTTGCCAAGTCTTTTATCCGTGAGTCCCCAACCACCAAGGCGTGGGGACTCAACGCCCTACTGACATAGCCCAATCAAAGCTCTAATCATAGTTTAAATAAGTAAAAGTAAAACCTCTGAATCCAATATACTCTAATACGCCCAGAGGAAAAGACCAGTTTACAAACATAATCCAATATTTCTTTTTGGAATTCATCAATAATATCAAACTACTACCTTGTGCAAGGCACTTTGTATTTGGTTATACAGGGTATCAAAAAATTTCTACAACTTCCACAATAGCTCCTGATACCAACTTCAAATATTGTAGTAACTCAATCCAATTCAATTCTGACTCTACCCAGAGTTAGGCTGGACTCTACAAAGTAAGGGCAACCCTCTGCAAGACTGTCCATCAGGTGCCCATTGCAGTTTCAGGAGCTCAGGCCACCCTCACTTCTGACCAACTGGCTACAAATTTAGGAATTCACCCCACCCCCACCCCAGGTTTAATAATTTGCTACAATAACACAAAACTCACTGAAAGTGCTGTACGTGTGATTATAGTTTTACTATGGTAAAAGGATATAAATAAGAAAAAGTTAAAGGAAGAAACACATAAGATGAGGTCTTGGAGGGTCTCAAACACAAGCTTCAGTGGACTCTTCGTGTGGAGTCAGAACATATCATCCCCTCAGCACAGCAGCAACATATTTTCTCAATCATGGAAGCCCTTCAGAGCGTCAAGGGTCCTGGGTATATTTTGGGCCTTATTACATAGACATGCTTGATAGAATCAGTGTCCATGTGATTGAGCTCAATTTGCAGTCCCTCTCTCTCCCAGAGGTCAGAGAGGTGGGACTGATATGCTATGGTTCAAAGCCCCAACTCCCTGATCACCAGGTTGATCTTTCTGGTGTGGATGGCCCCAACCTAAAACTGCAGGTGTGGTTGGCCCTTCCCTGTCATCTCATTAGCATATAAACTCTCACCTGTGGTCCTGGGGCCACCATGAAGGACAAAAGATACTCCTGTCAGAGAATTCCAAAGATTCTGAAGTTGCTTTCTCTGGAACTGAGTACAAAGACCAGCCAGGTTTTTCATTATACTGCACTGGTGATATCCTTCAGTTGTGAGAAACTTTTGAATATTTTCCCCTGTTTGTTTTCTCTATTCTCACATTCTAGAACTTCTATTATTTTTGCATTGGGCTGCTTGGAGTGGTCCTCTAATTTTCTTACTTCTGTTCTCCTGTTTAAATCTCCTTTTCTTTTTTAAATCTATATATTTCCTAAACTTTATCTTGCAAACTTTCTGATCAGTTTTTGCTATACATGCACTTTTTAAAAAATTTCTGAGAACTTTATTAGGTGGACTGTTCTCTATAAATGCACTTTAAAAAAAACAAAAAAAAACAAACCATTCTTTTCTTATTTCATGTATGTAGTATCTTCTCTCATCTCTCTGAAGTTATTAGTATTTTTCTTTTTCTCTCTTTTTCATTCTTGAAGTTTTCTTTTCCCAGTATAGTTTGTCTTCTTTCAAATCTCCCCCTACCCCCCACCTCCCTTTTTTTAACTTTGGTGCCTGGTCCCTATTTCCATGATGGCACCTTTCCTTAGATGTCAGATAATCTGAATTTGTCTGCTCTAAGAGTACAGCACTAAGAAGCTGCTTCGAAGCTCTGAGTATATGGGAGGGGTTTGTCAACTGTGTCCATGGGATAATTTGGTAATTGGCAATTTTGCTCCCCAGGAGAGGGGGTGCATTACTGGCATCTAGTGTGTAAGGCCACAGATGATGTTAAACATCCTGCAATGCACAGGATATCTGCCCCCTGCCCCCAAAGAATCTTCTGGCCCTAAATGTCAGTAGTGCTCTGATTGAGAACCCTGCTTCAGGCTGATATGGGTTATTTGTTGGTGGAACATCCTCTTTGTGTTGGCTAATTTCATATTTCAATTTTTGGCTAGGTTATGGTGTCCAGTTTTTGGTTAAGCAAGCACTGGTCTGGTTGTTAATGCAAGGGTATTTTTTTTTAAAGATTTATTTATTTATTTATTTATCCCCCCCTTGCTGCTTGTGTTTTTACTGTGTCCATTCGCTGTGTGTTTCTTCTGTGTCTGCTTATCTCCCCCTTGCTGTGAGGTCCTGCTGCATCAGCCCACCGCGCTGCGCGGGCCGGCCTGCCCTCACAAGGAGGCCCCGGGAAGCGAACCCGGGGCCTCCCATATGGTAAACGGGAGCCCTATCCATTGAGCCACACCCGCTTCCCTGCAAGGGTATTTTGTGATGGATTTGCATCTATAGTCAGTTGATTGCATATCCTGTGTATTAGTCAGGGTTCTCTAGGGAAACAGAACCAACAGGAGATATCTGTCAATAGTATGAGATTTTATAAAATTGTCTCATGTGACCGTGGGGATGCACAAATCCAAATTCCCTAGGGCAGGCTGCAAACCAGGACTTAGATGAAGTTCCTTGTTGAATTCCCCAGGAAACGGTGTCTTTCTGAAGTACAAATAGTGATTCTTTCTCTGAATGTTAAAATAACTTCTCATTGCTGATGGAAATCTCCTCAGTTGATTGTAGATGTAATCAATCATCTATGCAAATTATATTAGTCAGCCAAAGGGGTGCTAATGTGAAATACCAAAAATGGGTTGGTCTTTATAAAGGGTATTTATTTGTGATAGAAGTCCACAGATACCAGAGCATAAAGCGTTAAGTTTCTTCTCACCAAAGTTCATTGCCACGTGTTGGAGCAAGACAGCTGCCGACGTTTGCCAGGGTTCAGGCTTCGTGTGTTCCTCTCTTCCCAGGGCTGCGTTTCTCTCCAGGCTTAGCTCTTCTGGTTCCTCCACAAGGTCAGCTGTAGACTATCAGGCGAATGGCTCACTTCTCTTCTTCTGGGGCCTTTTCTCCAACATCAAAACTGCTTCTCAAAAACTGCTTCAACTCTGTTCTTGCTTTGCCTTTTATATTCAATTCCCCACCCACCAAAGGGGTGGAGCTCAACGCCCTACTGACGTGGCCCAGTCGACGCCCTAATCATAACTTAATCATGCCCAGATTAACAGATCAGTTTACAAGCATGATCCAATTATATTTTTGGAATTCATAATTACATCAAACTGCCCAACTGCAACAGCAATCAACTCACTGATGATTAAAGTCCATGAAGTGCCATTGTATTGCAATTCACCCAGTGCTTGCTTGGCCAAACTGGACATCATTACCTGGTCGAGTTGACACATTAGCCTAACCATCATAGTCCACCCCTTGTCAACTTGGCAGCCATACACATCACCTCAAACCATACTTAGTCTCTAAATAAAAACAGTAACAGTATATATTTCCACCTAACAATACTCAATTGTCTTGTGTATAACTGGAAATACACTAAATCCCTCTGAAATAGGGTGCAAGTCCTTGGGTAATATTCACTCTTAAACTTGGCATCCTTAAATACTATGACATGAAACTAATACAACTTACATCATATGATAATGGGAAAGGATAGGGAAGAAAACAAAGATATTCGTTTTATGTACATATGCAAACATACTCATAACAAAACAAGGACGACATATTCATGACCATTACAGTCCTCATTTCTGTAACTGGTCACATGACCATTACAGTCATCATTTCTGAAACTGGTCATGTTGTCAAAGTTTGTATTTATCACTACCTTCTTCCACTACTCATTCCATGTTCCCTTTACCTTCAGTAAGCACCTCAACTGGCTGTGGTTCTTTGCCTGGTGGGGTGACACATACTTTCACTCCTGAAGATTCTGGGCCATTGTTAGTCCTGCCTGGATTGGGTTGTTGCAATTTTCCATTGACTTTAATCACAGGGCATGGCAGTACTAAGATATGCCCTAGGGGATCTCCTGTATTCCAGGCAAACCCCTTCTTTACCTCCATTGTGTAGGTGCAGTCCTATTTCCCCTTGATAGTCAGGATCAGTCACTCCAGTCAGTACAGTAATTCCCTTCTTTGCCTATTGAAGCAGAGGCATGAGGAGCCCAAAGTGGCCAGGTAGGAGTCTTCACTTCTAGTTCAATGGAATCATTGTTTTGTTCCCTGGTGGCAGCACTCTTCCTTTTGGAACTAAAACTTGTAGTCCAGCAGAGCTTAAGGTAACAGGCACAGGAAGCTTAAATTTTCCTATTGGATCATTAGGGGTAATAGTATGTGGTGCCACTCCCATTTCTACCCCTTGATTCCTGGACACGTGAATCCTGGCTATGGGAGAAACCATAGAGCAGATGCTGATTTAGAGCATACACAGCCTCCTGAAGAGCACTTCCCCAGTCCTGCAAGGTATTGCCACCTAGTTGGTGCCACAACTGATTCTTCAAAAGGCCTTTACACCATTCTATCAATCCAGCTGCTTCAGGATGATGGTAAGACCAGTGAATTCCGTGAGCATGTGCCTATTCCTGCACATCATTTGCTGTGAAATGGGTTCCTTGATCAGAAGCAATGCTGTGTGGAATACCATGGTGGTGGATAAGTCCATGGATGGTAGTATTGGAAGAAGCATTACTTGCAGGGAAGGCAAACCCATATCTGGAGTATGTGTCTATTCTAGTTAGAACAAATCACTGCCCCTTTGTAGCAGTTTGGCAGTTTGATATAGTTATGAATTCCAAAAATAGATATTGGATTATGCTTGTAAACTGGTCTGTTAATCTGGGCATGATTAAGTTATGATTAGGGTGTTGACTGGGCCACATCAGTAGGGCATTGAGCCCCACCTCTTGGTGGGTGGGGTCTCAAAGATAAAAAGACATGGCAAAGGACAGAGTTGGAGCAGTTTTGATGTTGGAATTTTGATGCTGGAGCCCAGGGAGGCGAGCAGACAGAGGAGCTTGGTCATGAGGAAGGAGAGAAGACACCGGGATAGAGACGAGCCATTCACTTGATAGTCTACAGCTGGCCTTGTGGGGAGAGGCAAAGCCTAGAGAGCCTCATAGTCTACAACTGACCTTGTGGAGGAAACAGAGGCGCTGAGCCTGGAGAGAAATGGAGCACTTGGAAGAGAGGAACCTAAGAAGCCCGAACCCTGCAAATGTCAGCAGCTGTCTTGCTCCAACACGTGGCAACAGACTTTGGTGAAGGAAGAAACTTATGCTTTATGGTCTGGTAACTGTAAGCTTCTACCCCAAATAAATACCCTTTATAAAGACCAACAGATTTCTGGTATTTTACATCAGCACCCCTTTGGCTGACTAATACAACCTTCCATGATGGAAGTGATCCAATATAATCAACCTGCCACCAGGTACTAGGTTGGTCACCTGGGGGAATGATGCCATATTGGGGGCTGAGTGTGGGTCTCTGCTGCTGGCAGATTGGGCACTCAGTAGTGTCTGTAGCCAAGTTGGCCTTGGTGAGAGGAAGTCCATGTTGCTGAGCCCATGCATAATCTCCATCCCTACCAAGATGGCTACTTCGTTCATGAGCCCATTGGTGGCTGGGGAAAAAGGCTGAGTGCTATCTACAGAATGGGTCATCTTATCCACTTGATTATTAAAATCTTCCTCTGCTGAAGTCACCCTCTGGTGAGCATTCATTTGGGACATAAATAATTTCTTTTTTTTTTTTTTGCTCACTCAGAAAGGTCTATCCACAGACCCCTTTCCCAGACCTCTTTGCCACCAATTTTCTAATCAGTTCCTTACAAGTCCCTGACTATCCAGCTACGCCATTGACAATAGCCCATGAATTAGTGTACAAATGCACCTCTGGCCATTTCTCTTTCCCAGCAAAATGAACAACCAGGTGCACTGCTCCAAATTCTGCCCACTGGGAGCATTTCCCTTCACCACTGTCCTTCAGGGATGTCCCAGAAAGGGGCTGCAGTGCTGGAGCTGTCCACTTTCAGGTGGTACCTGCATATCATGCAGAACCATCTGTAAACCAGGCCTGAGTTTTCTTTTCCTCAGTCAACTGATTATAAGGGACTCCCCAAGAGGCCATAGCTGTGGGCTAGGAAAGAGAAGGAATGTGGCAGGAGTGGTGACCATGGGCATTTGGGCCATGTCCTTATGTAACTTACTTGTGCCTTCAGGACCTGCTTGAGCCCTATCTCATATATAATATTTCCACTTTATGATGGAGTTCTGCTGTGCATGCCAAACTTTATGGTTTGGTGTGTCAGGCAATACCCAGCTCGTGATAGGTTACTCAGGTCTCATGGTAACTTGGTGGCCCATGGTTAAGCGTTCAGTCTCTACTAAGGCCCAGTAGCAGGCAAAAAGCTGTTTCTCAAAAGGAGAGTAGTTATCTGCAGAGGATGGCAGGGTTTTGCACCCAAATCCTAAGGGTCTTATGTTGTGATGCTCCTAAAGGGGCCTGCCAAAGTGTCCAGACAGCATCACTTTTTTGCCAGTGACACTTCCAGTGCCATTGGATCTGCTGGATCATATGGCCCAAGTGGCAAAACAGTTTGTACAGCAGCCTGGATCTGTCACGGAGCCTCCTCTTTTTCCAATCCCCACTCAAACTAGCAGCTTTTCTGGCCACTTGGTAAATGGGCCTGAGTAATACACCTAAATGAAAAATATGTTGTCTCCAAAATCCGAAGAGGCCAACTAAGCATTGCGCCTCTTTTTTGGTTGCAGGTGGGACCAGATGCAACAGCTTATCCTTCACTTTAGAAGTGATATCTCAACATGCCCCACACCACTGGACACCTAGAAATTTCACTGAGGTGGAAGACCCCTGTATTTTTGCTGGATTTATCTCCCATCTTCTCTCACTCAAATGCCTTACCAATAAATCTAGAGTCATTGCTACTTCTTGCTCACTAGGTCCAATCAGCATGATATCATCAATATAATGGACCAGTGTGATTTCTTGTGGAAGGGAGAGATGATCAAGGTCTCTGCAGACAATATTATAACATACGGCTGGAAAGTTGATATACCCCTGCGGTAGGACAGTAAAGTTATATTGCTGTCCTTGCCAGCTGAAATCAAACTGTTTCTGGTGGTCCTTACTAATGGCAATTGAGGAAAAAATCATTTGTCAGATCAATAGCTGCATACCAGGTACCAGGGGATGTGTTGATTTGCTCAAGCAATAATACCACATCTGGAATCACAGCTTCAATTGGAATCATCACCTGGTTAAGTTTATGTAATCCACTGTCATCTAAGATCCATCTGTTTTCTGCACTGGCCAAATAGGAGAGTTGAATGGGGATGTGGTGGGAATCACTACCTCTGCATCCTTCAGGTACTTGATGGTGGCACTGATCTCTGCAATTCCTCCAGGAATCTAGTATTGCTTTTGATTTACTATTTTGCTAAGTAGGGGCAGTTCTAGTGGCTTCCACTAGGCATTTCCTACCATAATAGCCCTCACTCCACAAGTCAGGGATCCAGTGTGGGGATTCTGCCAGTTGCTGAGTATGTCTATTGCAATTACACATTCTGGAACTGGGGAAATAACCACAAAATGGGTTCAGGGACCCACTGGACCACTGTGAGACAGACCTGAGCTAAAAATCCATTGATCACCTGACCTCCATAAGCCCCTATTCTGACTGATGGACCACAATGACATTTTGGGTCTCCTGGAATTAATGTCACTTCTGAGCCAGCGTCTAATATTCCCTGAAATGTCTGATCATTTCCTTTTCCCCAATGCACAGTTACCTTGGTAAAAGGCCATAGGTCTCTTTGGGAGAGAGTATGCGTTTTTGGCAGTGTAACAGGATCCTTCCCCCAAGTGACCTGGCCTTCCCTTCATTCAAGGGGCTCTGGGTCTGTAAACTGTCTCAAGTCTGGGAATTGATTAAGGGGCTGTGATTCTCTGTGTTTTGTTCACTTGACCTGGAACTCTTCTGCTTATACAGATCAAGTAGGAATTTAGTAGACTGCCCACCTATTTTACTTCTAGGTACCCGATGATCTATTAGCCAGCGCCATAGGTCTATGCAACCCAGACTCTTTTGATTGCTGCTTTGAGCCTGCCTTTCATTGTGGTAACCATTCCCACCTTGTCTTTGGCAATTATGTGCTATTACTTGTTTTCTGCAAGCCCGGAATCTGATCATCCCCGTAGTCTTTAAGAATTCTAGTTCCATGACAGCAGTTCCCACAGTAATATCTGACCTAAAAAGAGAGCAACCACAGGGCTCTTCAGGGACGATGGAGTTAGTCTTACAAATTTATTCCTCACAGTCCTGGTGAAAGGTGTGTCCTCTGGACATTCCTGGATTGGGGGGGGGGCAAGTCTTAAATGGTAAATCCATTCTAGCATTCAATCTCTCAAAGCCTTTGGATCCCCTAATCTATAGTATATAAGGATAAATTGGGCATCTTGACCTCAGGCATTCTAGGCCATCTTTGGTTCATGTTCAGCCAGCCACCCAATCAAACTGTTAGAGCCCTTTCTAACCCCTCGAGCTATAGCATTGATCCAGAATCTCTGCTTAGTGGGCCCATATCAATAAATTCAGCGTGATCCAACTTTATATTCCTACCACCATTATCCCATACCCTTAATATCCATTCACACACATATTCCCCTGACTTCTGTCTATATAAATTGGACAGCTCATGCAGTTCTTTTAGAGTATAGTGTACTTCCTTATGGGTCATACTTTGTACTTCACTTTTGGGGGCTTGTCATGACTTTAGTCTAGTTATAGGTCTGAAAGAGAAGAGGGGTCGTGGGTGTGGGTAAGGAGGAGAATTAGAAGTGTCTTGCAAGCCAGTTATCTCAGGGCATTCCCTTGAAGTTTCATCTGGTAAGACAGGATTAATCTCTTCAGGTGGGTGTTGGATGGCAGACTCCTCAGGGAAGTATTTCCTTAGGGCAGGGAGGAGGTTGAGACTTCTTGGGGCAGGCTGGAGCTTGACATTTGGTGGTCTCCTCAGGGCAGACCATTACAGGTTTATCAGGCAATGTCTCAGCAGAATTTAGAGTTTCAGTGTCCCCACTGCCATCATCATCAACCCATATGTCTCCATCCCAATCCTCAGGATTCCACTCCTTTCTGGTCAATGCCCTCACTTTAACCATCACATCCTGTCAGTTCTGTTTCTCTGTAGAACCCTGACTAACACTCTTCCCTATCAATATCTTCAGGTATTTCCCTTTACATCAGTCAAATTACAACCACCTGACCGCAGGGTTAAGGCCAGGCTGACAGCCCTCTGGGAGCTGAGTGGAAGAAGATGATGGGATCTAAATATTCAGTTAACATACTGTTTTAGTTTGCTAACAGCTGCCAATGCAAAAATACCAGAAATGGGTTGGCTTTTATAATGGGAATTTCTTAGGGTAAAATCTTACAGTTCCAAGGCTGAAAAAGTCCAAATCAAGGCATCATCAGAGATGCTGTCTCAACAAGTTGCAGCTGTGGGTGATCAGGCATGTCTCATCTCTCCCAGGCTCATCTCTTCAGCTTCTGTCTGCCCCACTGATTCCAACCTCTGGCCTCTCTCTCAGCCTCTCAGGGTTTCTCTGTTTTTCTGAGGCTGTAGGTGATCCTGAAGTCCTCTCTCACATGGCAGGGTAAAAGCTTACAGTTTTTTTCTCTGTGTCTCCTCTGTTTATATGACTACAGTAAAAGAATTAGGCCCACCCTGTGTCTTGCAGTCTAATCAAGGGCCTCAACTGAAGTGATCTAATCAAAAGGTCCCTTGACTGAATCTAACCAAAAGATACCACATATAATAGGTTCCCATGCATAGAAAGGGGTTAGCTTAAGAACATAATTTTTTGGGGCCCACAAAAGACTCAAACCAGGACACATATGTTGACCTAATTCCACCAGTTTAGGGTAAGATGACTCTGCCTTCAACTGTGTTTGGTATTGTCTGGTCCAGAGACCTTTCATTTTATTCTCTCCAGAAAATGGCAGACTGCCAACAGAGGGAATCAGGACTTTTAACTGTTTCTTAAATTGGCTTTCAGGGGAAAGCCCACGTTCATCACTCTTCCAGGGGAACCAAATGTCACCAGTTCATGTAAATTGGGTTGGTTCTCAGTGTTTAGGATTTAGTTTTCTCTTAATCAGTTACCTCTTGCCCATTTATTTTCCAGCTCCAAAATTTTATTGCAATTATTTCACACCTACTTATTTAATATGTAACAAACAATTGTCTATTGGCTTCTTCTTTTAAAAGCTTTATTGAATCTTTATTTCTTTACTAATTGATTCATTCATGCACTCACTCATTCACATATTCATTAACTGTTTATCACTTATCTGCTGTGCAGAAGGTTCTGAGTGAAACACAGTGTAAGATATAGAGTTGTGTCGCACAACTTGCTTTTAAGTAATCTTCTTTGCATCCTTTGGAAATAAAGTAAATTACATGACATGATTCCATGACAATGTGTTATACATCATAATCTTTGACACAATGTTGTTCTCCCCTTTGCATCTTTGGGCAAAGCTATGTGTGCATAAAATAATGACTCCATTTTATTAGATGTGATAGTCAGAAATTTCTGCCCACTTTCCTTTGTGATTCAGTTGAGTCCTCAAGAGGTGAAGTTGAAAATTCATTGTCAACTATCCCTAAGAAGCTTCAGAATATTCTTTAGGTCACCAGGAAATGATCCCCTAAAATGAATCAACATATGCCAATTTGCACATATGAACAAGAGATCTTCAGTGACACATGCCATGGACGATGGTGTCAGCAACCTGCCTTCATCTAGTTCTATATGTTGCAACAAATATAAATGCCTTTAGATAATGAAAAAAGAGGTATAGACATTGAACTTTTGTTTGTCTTAATCTTGAATATGGAGGTTTTCATTGTGAACAAGGCAGTTAATCCCACAACATGCCAAGAGATGGCAGCTCACAGTATAGAGAGCAGAGAAAGCAGCACTGTTCTTGCTTGATTTCTGGTTTCATGTAACAAATTTAATGCCCTAAACAGTGATTGATGGTGCTGATGAGAAGTTTATCTTCAACTTCCCTGTAATCCCTGAAAATGCCTCCACTCCCAGCCTTAGTTCAAGCAGAGCAGTAATAGCTTGTGATGTTTGGGCTTTACTCCACTCATTCAGTCAATGCAATACAATTTTTTAGGGCCCTTTGTTTTATTTGCTTCAAGATAGAACAAAACTATCTTTACATATTAATCGTAGAAGGCACACTGACAGACAGCAAGTCTTCAGTACATCCCAAAGCAGTCATTTTAAATACAGTGTCTTCTGGATTTCTAACATGGCAGCTATCCAGAGGTATGAGGTAGCAACTGCTTTAAACTGCTGTTCTTTTTAGCCTCTTGTCCTCTTCACTAAAAGATTCTATGTGAAAGTAGCATTAAACAGGTTAGGGATAATCTTAGGGACCAAAAATCTTTCAGGGAATACCATTCCTAAATCCTTATAATGTATATATATTCGATATATATATAGCATGGGGTGAGGCCAGGGGAAACCTCACAGTTATCAAACCACAGATTTCTTGCCTCTTGCCCATGGCACCCTCAATACATGGTTCAAACTGAAGTGCCCTGAAAACATGTTCTCTTTTGGATTCTCCTTATTTCTTAGCACAGTGTTTTGATGAGAGAAGGAGCTCTTTGAGCATTCCTTCAGAGACTGATGGATGAATCCAAGCTGCAGGACAACACTGGCAGATTTTGTTGTCTATATGGAGCACATCCTACTTCTTACAGTTTGGGATTTACCTTTATTGTTTTTGTCACAAGCAGAAGGATGAGCCTAAAGTAGATGCCTAAACTGACAGAGCTTTATACAGGATCAAAGAGAAAAGCTAGGTACAAAGCATGAAAGATGCCATTGTCAGAAGCTACTCATGGGTTTGGCTAGTCAGAATCTAGAACGCTGAAACAGGTAGGGTCATAGTCTGAAGCTAAGAGAATATTGTGAGGGACATAAGCTTATCCAAAGCAGACTGTTTGTATATTGTTTATCAATGAATATATATTCATGTAAAAACAAAATAAAAAATTAATAATTCTACTTATGAAAGTGATTGAAGAAAAAAAAAGAAAATGATTACCTCTTGGGAAGAGTAGAGGAAGATATGGCTGTAGGTGGTGGTTAAAGAATATTTTAACTATATGTTACATCATTAAAAGATATACTGGAAGTATAAAACAAAACAAAACAGAAAACAAAAGCAGAATGTGAGATTCAGTTAATGGCAAAAGGTAAATAAAATGGGAGATTACGTGTGCCTTGCAGGTCTTTTCCCCTTTTAATGCTGTTAGCTTGATGTGGGATTACCTGGACAAGCGGGAGTAGGAATTGCTGAAGTCAAAGAGCTCAGAAGGCAAGGTGGGAAATGCTTCCTGCTTTTGACTACATGAGGTGTGGAATCCACCATCTATTTGTATACAAATAATACTTGAGGTTTTCTAGTGTAATGTTCCCCAAGGTGTGTCCCAAGAAGAAGTTCTGTTAATGCAGAGAAATATGTTTGGAAAACACTGGATTAAACAAGTTTCTTTTTGAAGACTTCTGTATCTCCAATAGGGGTAGTGCATAAGCAGTACTTATCAGCCATGTTCAACCTCCAAACCCTTTCTTACAAGCACTTCACAGGACCAGTATTATGTGGACCACATTTTGGGGGAAAGATGCTCTGGAAACTACATTCACATTGACACACCATCTCTTTAGTTTGGAACATTTTGTTCTACTGGTTGTCAGAGCTCACCTTGTGAAATTTTCTGCTGAATGAATTGTTCCCTGTTCATTCAATACTGAATTAGAAAAATCTGGCTTGAAGTTGCTACCCTGGAGTGGATAGTTTTCAACTTGAATAGATGTAGATGTTGCTACAGACAGGTATAGATATATTTTATCAATATGTAGGTAGTGTTTATTAAGCATTGAGAAAAAATTTGAAGCCCTTCCACTTAATAGTCAAGTTAAAAAGTAATAATGACCAAACTGAAACTTCTGGGCAGTTCAGGTATCTATTTAGTCTTGCCCTAGGGAGTGAATGGCCTTGAATAGTTTACCAGGTTATACAACTCATTGAGTTATACTCGTCTTTGTTTGTATAACTAAATTTGGATGCATGTTTAATTGAAGCACAAGTAATTGTTTTATGTATTTTTTAACCTCTCAAGTTCAGTTCTGGATAGAGGTAATTATCCAATTAAAACCTTGGAATAAGATTTTGGATATTTTTCTCCTTAAATATTTCATGGACACAAAAATAACTGGTGGTGTGAAAAAAATTGAAAGCAAATAAGAGAGGGGCCAAATCTGCAAGCATATGGATTCTTTGGGAGATACAACGCATCACACAGATGCAGAAGACCCTTTATGAGCAATTGGGTGATGTCATCCTGGTATATTATTGTATGTGATCCACAAATACTTCCTAAAGCTTTTGAGTAGTGATTTTTGTGTATTTGTGCCTACCTGAGTCCCTTACCTGAGCAGACACTTAATAAAGATTTGAGAATTGCATTTTTTAAAATCAAATATAACTTGTTATATTTTGTTTTTATAATTATATTACATTATATATTGTAAATATATAATTATATAATGTTATGTGATATTATATGATATATATGTTACATTTACATGTTAAATATAAACCTTGTGTTATAGGAACCCTGTGAAGTGACAGACAGTTTTTTTCTTTCTGTTTTTGTTTTTTCTAGACTGAGAAACTTGGAGCTAAAAGAAAGAGACTTGCTCTTTAGGTTCAAGATCCGTTTTTCTCCAACATATTTCTCTTTATAGTTCATTTGAGAAGTAAATACATGCAGAAGCTGTCAGTTTTCTTTTCCTGGACTTGAAGTTTCTCAAGGGTGAAGGATCAACAAGTGTTTAGTTACTTGTTTCCTAAAGAACCTAAGACAGTGTCAAACAAAGTGAGATGCTCCATAAATATCCCCCCCCCCCGCTTAAATTATAGCATATACAAAACTGTCAAGCCAATATACTCCTCTGCCTCCTTATAAATCTGCCTAAATTTTTCTTCTTTTGAATTTTCATGTTATTTTGTATATTATGGTTGAAGCAGAGAAAAACCATATTCTCTCAGCTTTTAGTGTTTTATATTATATTAAAAAAAACAAAACGAAACTAAAATTTCACCCTTTAGACTTTAGCTTTTAATTAAACAATTGTTCCAAATGCTCTTATTTTAAAAATTGAGTCAGCTGTATGCTAGTGAAATATTTGATTACTTGTTTTCAGGCATATGAAAGAAACATTTCTTGTTGAGGAAACTCAAAGGTCCTTGAGTATCCAAATCAATGTGTGAATCCTATGTAACTGTTAATTATAGAATCACGGTCTTTGAATAGGGCAAAGGGTGCAATGAAAAGAGGCTATGTCAAGCAGAATTTGTCAGAGATTCATTTGTATTTGCCTGCAAATGACTAAGGACTAAAAGTAGCTGTGTCATGTGGTAGATGAGACTGTGAAGCATTAATTGAAAAAATTATAAATGGATGATTGCTAGAGCCTATGAAGAGAGCCCAATTGTTTTGGAGTATCACATCAATTGTGAGTAACTGTTGTCAACAAAAAGAAAGATATGGAAAATTAAAATAGAAAGCTTAGGGGCACAGTCAGCTTTCCAGCATCTGAATCACACTTGAATGTCAGCTACTTGCTCATGTGCTTGGATGATAAAGTCTTATCTAAGACCTATCAAAGGAAAGCAAGAAGTGAAAGACTCGGGAATCATGACCTCTCTTAGAACCTGCTGCTCCCTTCTTTCCACACCACTGCTAGACTTTGGATAGTGGTAAGTGATGAAATCAAATGGCTGGAGGATTTTTGCTCCAATTTAGGCCTTAGCACTCTTAGAACAGAGGGGAGAAGAGTATGGGTTGGTCTGCTGTAGTGTTCAGCATTTTGCCACTTACGTGCCTGTGATTTAGAGGAGCCTCTAAATTAAAAAAAAAAAAAAAATCTGTCACTGTTAAAAAGGAGAACTGGTAAAGCATCTGGTAATATTCAATCTTTAATTTTCTAGGGTTGATGAAGGATCTATTGGTTTCTTTTTAGAGGCTTTTAAGTCATTACTTCTTACTCAGCCTTTCCTATCATTGCAATTCATTTCATTAAGCAAGAGAATAAATATTTTATTAAGAAAGAGAAGTATGAAAATTCATTGAAGGTGAATTTATGCTGAGTTGGCCCATGCCTCATGCTTTTATTGTCAAACAGCATAAACAAGACAAAACTACTTATGGGTTGGTACTATCAACTTTTGCTAGAAAATAGGCATTTTATTTTTCTTGGCAGGTATATGATATATAACTTTCATTTATTCTAGAAATATTTTTAAAAATACCAATTTGTGTCAGAACAAGTCAGACTTGATTAGACACCCACCTTCAATTTAGATGACTTGTTTGGCAGAAATGTTTGGCAATATTTAATGGACTTATACATTTTAAGCAAAATCATTGTAAAATATTTGAAAGAAATAGATTCTACCTTACTGAAATTGTTTATTTGAAAAGCACACATAGTAGAGGATCTTTTTTTTTTTTTCCTGTAATAAAGAACATTCAGAGGGAGGGTCTCTAATCACATCAGACCTTTGGATATTAAGAGTGCTTGTCACCTCCTATTAGTATGTTTAATCTAATATCAAAGTTTTCTGAAGTAAACTCTTTTTGCATGCCTGGGAGGTTAGGGTGAGAAGGAAATGCTAGTGAATAGGAAATAATGCTTTTGAAAATCCTTGTCTTTATGAGAGTTCACCCCCTGTAAAATGCCTTCTGTGTATGAAGGAACTGCAGTGTGGGTAGTTATTTGATATGATTTCATGTTGCTCTGTGAACAGCAAAACAAATATAATATTAGTTGAAAGATTTGGCTGACGTTCATTATTTGGGATTTCAGCCTGATTCAATTGTCTTAAAAAATAAAAGTTATTCACTCTAGAATACATCTACTCGTGGGATAAATCTTATGTTGAGATAACCTTACCTTAAACTTGATCACTTAATCACCTATGGCTTTCATCGTGAGATCAAGTTTAGTTCATAGGAAGCAGCTCTCTTACGTGGAATATTTGAAGTCAAATGAATGCAAACTTATTATTGAATGGAATCACAGTGGGCATTTTGTATTTTTTAAAAATATGGTGTCTTAGGAGTTGGGTAGGCACAATTTTAAATTTAGCATTAATCAAATTGTTTTCCCACCCAGTTCTATGACATTCT
Organism: Cabassous unicinctus; assembly: GCA_029593785.1. Lineage (NCBI taxonomy): Eukaryota > Metazoa > Chordata > Mammalia > Cingulata > Chlamyphoridae > Cabassous > Cabassous unicinctus. Next base: position 18,394 of record JAQZBX010011076.1, on the reverse strand, counting down.
CTACCAAAAACCAAGAACATCAACAAAATCATTTTCACAGTCAAATAAGGTTGGAAACTACTGCACCCTCTCTTCGTACCCTCTATTTGGAGATGCTCAATGAACCTGAGCATATTAGCTACCTTCCTTGCAATTAAAACAACCTCACAAAACTCTTTAATTCTATTATCTAGGTATTTAAAATTTTTATGTTTACATATAAATAGTTGAAATAGTCAAGTACTTCTGAAATTTGTTAAGACAAACAGCAGTCCCCAGACCCTCTTTTTTTTAATTCTCCATCTTTAGCTAATTATTTTGTTAATTACCTCCACCTTGAAACAATAGGATGATATGGCTGCTTCCTGAATAGCAGTCTTTTTTTTTTTTTTTTTTTTCAATTTCTTAGCTTTATTTATTGACTTTTCTTTATGAAAGGTGAGAATTTATTTAGCATGTTCCCTTACCCCATCACTCTTTCACACAGGAACATACACAGTCACACACACATTTCCCATTGCCGTATTCTTCCTATAAAATTATGTAGTGATTTGGGTTATATGAACATTTAGTGTTTATATTATTAAGAACACATAAATGCAATTTAGTTGTTTACTCTGGAGTTTATTATTATTTGTTTAGTTTTCTATGCATTTATCTTGAATTCAATCCCCATTTCTCACAGGTGAGTAAATCTCTTCTATGTATGTTCATTCTCAAAATGTTTTCTCTCAATCCATCTGTTTGAAGCAGTTGCTCCAGGAGCCTTCTGACCTATTTCAGTCTGGACTGCCTGCTTCCTTGCTTAGCGCAGCTGCCATCCTGGGATCTTCCTTCCCTGTCACTCTGGGGTCCTGGATTTCTTATTTTCTGACTCACATGGCCTCCTCTTTCCTTTCTTGGTTTAATTCCTTGTTTTGGTAGAGTATATCCTCTAGTAACTCTTGAGAAAGATGTGTGTGAGGTTGATTTTTTAACTTACATATCTGAAAATATCCTTATTCTGCTCTCACATTTTACTGATATTTTATCAATCTATTTTATTCTCAGTATACAATCTAGTCTAGAATTCATTTCATTAATGATTTCCTCCCTTCTCTGGTCTTGTGTTCAGGAACTCCTATTATTTAGATGCTGGACCTCCTGGATTGCTCACTAATTATCTTACCTTATTTCTATTCATTTCTATCTATTAATATTTTTGCTTTACTTTCTGTGTGATTTCTTCAACATTATTTCTGGCTATTGTATTGAGGTTTTCATATTTCTGCTAACATATTTTCATTTTTCCAATATTGTTTTTTTCTACATTATATATATATTTTAAAACATAGCATTCATGGATACAATATCTTATCTCTGATAATATTTCTTCTTCACCAAAATCATCTTCTACCTATATAATCTATATCTTTTTTTCCTTTTTTTTCTTTATTAGAGAAGTTGTCAGTTTACAGGTCAGGCATAAAATCACCACATCTTGTACTGGTGTTAAACATTTTTTAACCAACATCTTGCACTGGTGTTAAACATTTTTTACAATTGATGAAAGCACCTTTTTACAATTGTACTATTAACAATGGTTTGACATAGGGTTCACTGATTGTGTATTGTAGTTCCATGGATTTTAAAAAAATTTTATTCTCTTACCATATATACAATCTATCATTTCCCATTTTAATCACTTCAGATGTATATTTTAGAGCTGTTAATTATGTTCACAATGTTGTGCTTCCATGACCACCATCCATTACAAAAATATTTACATCATTCCAAAGAGGAACCCTGTACATTTTAAGCCTTAACATCCCATTCCCTATCCCCACCTCATCCCCAGGTAACCTATATTCTAGATTCTGACTCTATGAGTTTGCTTATTCTAATTGTTTCAAATCAGTGAGATCATACTATATTTGTTCATTTGTGTCTGGCTTATTTCACTCAACATGATGTCTTCAAGGTTCATCCGTGTTGCCACATGTATCAGCACTTCATTCCTTTTTACGACTAAATAATATTCCATTGTATGCATATACCACATTTTGTTTATCCATTCATTGATTGATGGACACTTGGGTTGCTTCTATCTTTTGACAGTTGTGAGTAATGCTGCTATGAATGTCAGTGTGCAAATATCTGTTTGAGTCCCTGCTTTCAATTCTTTTGGGTATAGACTGAGCAGTAGGATTGTTGGGTCATATGGTAGTTCTGTACTTAGCTTTTTAGAGGAACTGCCAAACTGTCTTCCACAGTGGGTATAACATTTTACATTGCCACCAGCAAAGGATGAGTAATCCTATTTCACTGAATCCTCTCCAACACTTGTTATTTTCCATTCTTATAAAGGCAGCCATTCTAATGGGTGTGAAATGATATCTCATTGTGATTTTGATTTGCATTTCCCTGATTGCTAAAGATGTTGAGCATCTTTTCATGTGCTTTCTGGATATTTGTATATTTTCTTTGGAGAGACGTCTATTCAAGTCTATTGCCTATTTTTAAAATTGGGTTGTTTGTCTTTTTGTTGTTCAGTTGTAGGATTTCTTTAAATATTATGGATATTAAACCTTTATCAGATATTTGGTTTCCAAATATTTTCTCCCATTATGTAGGTTGTTATTTTACTTTCATGATAAAGACCTTTGAGGAACAAAAGTTTTTAACTTTGTTGAGGTTCCATATATCTATTTTTTCTTTTGTTGCTTGTGCTTTGGGTGTAAAGTCTAATAAACCATTGTCTAACACAAGGTCCTGAAGATGCTTACCTACATTTTCTTCTAGTAGTTTGATAGTCCTAGCTGTTATGGTTAGGTCTTCACTCACTTTGAGTTGGTTATTGTATATGGAGTGAGGTAGGGGTAACCCCCCCTTTTTTTCAAATGGAGATCCAGTTTTCCCAGCACCATTTGTTGAAGAGACTATTCTTTCCCAATTGAATGGTCTTTGTCCCATTGTCAAAAATCAGTCAACATAAATGTGAGAATTGATTTCTGAGCTCTCAATTTGATTCCGTTTTTCTAGATGTCTATCCTTGTGTCAGTACCATGCTGTTTTGATTACTGTGGCTTTGTTGTAAGTTTTAAGATTGGGAAGTGTGAGTCCTCCAACTTCATTCTTCTTTTTCAAGATGGTTTTAGCTATTCAGGGTCCCTTACCCTTGTATATGAATTTGATGATTGGCTTTTCCATTTCTATAAAGAAGGTTGTTGGAATTTTTATTGGGATTGCATTGAATCTATAAATTGTTTTGGGTAGAATTGACATTTTAATGATATTTAGTCTTCCAATGCATGAACACAGAATGTCCTTCCATTTGTTTATGTCTTCTTTGATTTCTTTTGGCAATGTTTTGTAGTTTTCTGTGTACAAGTCCTTTACATCCTTGATTAGATTTATTCCTAGATATTTGATTCTTTTAGTTGCTATTCTAATAGAATTTTTTCTTGATTTCCTCTTCCATTTGTTCATTGCTAGTATATGGAAACACTACAGATTTTGGGATCTTGTACCCCACCACTTTTCTGAATTCATTTATTAGCCATAAGAGCTTTGTTGTGGATTTTTCAGGATTTTCTGTATATAGGATCATATCACCTGCAAATAGGGAAATTTTTACTTCTTCCTTTCCAATTTGGATGCTTTTTATTTCTTTTCTTGCCTAATTGCTCTGGCAAGAATTTCCAGTAAAATGTTGATTAGCAGTGGTGACAGTGGTCATCCTTGTCTTGTTCCTGATCTTAGAGGGAAAGTTTTCAGTCTTTCACCATTAAGTAGGATGTTAGCTGTGAACTTTTCATATATGCCCCTTATCATGTTGAGGAAATATCTTTCTATTCCTAGTGTTCTAAGTGTTTTTTATTAAGAGGAGGTGCTGGATTTTGTCAAATGCCTTTTCTGCAACAATTGAGATGATCGTGTGTTTTTTTCCCTTCATTCTGTTAATGTGGTGTATTACATTAATTGATTTTTTTTTACGTTGCCTCACCTTTGCATACCAGGGATAAATCCTGGTATGCACTTGATCATGGTGTGCAATTCTCTTAATATGCTCTTGGATTCTGCTTTCTAGTATTTTGTTGAAAATTTTTGTATCTGTGTTCATCAGATATTAGTCTGTAGTTTTCTTTTCTTGTGGTATTTTTATCTGGCTTTGATATGAGGGTTATGTTGGCCTTGTAGAATGAATTAGGGAGTGTTCCATCCTCTTCAATTTTGTGGAAGAGTTTGGGCAGAATTGGAATTAAGTCTTCTTGGAATGTTTGGTAGAATTTCCTTGTGAAGCCACCTGATTCTGGACTTTTGTTTTTTGGGAGGTTTATGATGACTGATTCCATCTCTTTACTAATAATTGGTTTGTTGAGATCTTCTCTTTCTTCTTGAGTCAATGTATTTGTAGTTTGTGTGTGTCTAAGAATTTGTCCATTTCATCTAGGTTATCTAATTTATTGGCATACAGTTGTTCATAGTATCCTCTTCTAGTTTGTTTTATTTCATTGGGTCTGTGTGATCCCCCCTTTTCATTTCTGTTTTTAGCTCATTGTCTATTCTCTCTCTTTTTTTGTCAGTCTAGCTAATTAATGGTTTGTCAATTTTACTGATCCTTTCAAAGAACCAAATTTTGGTTTTGTTGATTCTCTCTATTAGTTTTTTGGTTACTATTTCATTTATCTCCACTCTAATCTTTGTTATTTCCTACCTTCTGCTCACTTGGGGCTTAATTTGCTCTTATATTTCTAGTTCTTCTAGTTTTGAGGTATGGGCTCTGATCTGAAGTCTTTCTTCTTTTATAATGTAAGCATTTAGGGCTATAAATTTCCCTCTCAGCACTGCCTTTGCTGCATCCCATAAGTTCTGTTATGCTGTATTTTCATTTTCATTCACCTCAAGATATTTCCTGATTTTACATCTGATTTCATTGAATCTGAACATTGGTTGTTTCAGAGTATAATTTCCACATATTTGTGAATTTTCCCTTTCTCTCACTGTTACTGATTTCTAGTTTCATTCCATTGTGGTCAGAGAATATACATTGTATGATTTCAATATTTTTGAATTTACTGAGATTTGTCTTGTGATCTAACATATGGTCTATCCTGGAGAATGATCCATGTGCACTCGAGAAGAACATGTAGTATTTGTTGGGTGAAGAGTTCTATATATGTCTGTTATGTCTAGAAGTTTAGAGTATCATTCAAGTCTTATATTTCCTGATTCCTCTTCTGACTAAATGTTTTATCAGTTATTGAGAGCAGTGTATTGAAGTCTCCTACTATTAATGTAAAGCCATCAATTTCTCCCTTTACTTTTGTCAGTATTTGCTTCATATATTTTGGTGCTCTGCTGTTAGGTGCATATATATTTATAATTGTTACATCTTCTTTTTGAATTATGCCCTTTGTCAGAATATAATAATCATCTTTATCCCTCAAAACTATTTTTTACTCTAAGTACAATTTCCTGGGTGTTTATGTGGCAGGCCTCTGCCCCAGTCTGTCTGCCTCTATAGTTTCTTACTCTCCCTTCGTTGTCTCAAGCTGCTTTTGCCTGGAGTGCAAATTCTGGAAGGAAGGGCATACTGGAGAGAACTTTCCGAAGTCAGTCTTTCCTAGCCGAAGCAGGGCCAGGGACCTATGAAGGGGGTGCAGTCCAGCTCCAAAGTGTCCTGGGGAGGGGATCCGGAACAGTGCCAAGAGCTTCTCTAATGGCTCTCCTGGCCTGCCTAGCAAATGCAGCTCTTCAACTTTCTGTCCTCTTAGCTATGAGGAAACACAGCATCTTAAAGTCTCCACTGTCACCATCCTGGTCCAGGGAAGGTTGAAAGAATGGCTGCCACCGTCTTTACTAGGATGGGTTGAAACAATAGCTGCTGCCACTTCCATCCAGGTAGGCTGAAACAATGGCTGCTCTCAGAGTTGGGCCCCCAGTGATCTGAATTTGCTAATCAAAAGTAGTTATCAGTGATCAGCCATATCCACCCCTGGTCTTGCAGAAGAGGATTTTTATGTCCCTTTCCGTCACCAGTGAACTAACTAGGGGCTAGACCTAGGGCAGCCTGCTTTGAGAGTGGGGAATCGGTGCTGGAGGAAGCATTATATTGTTCTTTACTGTAACTTATCAGCCTCTTCCTTCCATTCTTTCCTGAATGTTGTACAGTGTTCTCCTGGCCTCTGGAGTTTCAAATTAATTGTTTCAGACAGTTCCTGCCTGTTTAGTAGTTGTTTTGGTGGAAGGACTGGAGCTCCCTACTCTACTATCTTCCCATTATTCTGTTTGTATTATGTTTCTTTCTTACAAGTTGAGTATTTTTTATGCTTGCTTTGATCCTATTATCCACATTAGAGTTCTTCCTAAATCTCTGCTAATCCTAGGCTGCCTGTTCATATTTAGAAATAGGAGACTAAAATGCTTATTGGACTATGTGATTATAGCAAATACCAATGATTGTACACTGACTTGTATGCTTTATTAATATGTATCAATAAAACTGGTTTAAAAATAAATAAAACAATTTTAAAAATGCTTATTGAATGTATGGGTAGGGCCTGTTGACTGGGAAGGTTGCCATAAGGTGATCTGAATGTGCCAATGTCAGTATCTTGTTGTCCTTTTTGACTGATCAGCTCTCCTAGAGAAGGGATCTCCAGTCTCTTGACCAGAGAATGAAGGCCTTGCTGTCAGCATTTGAGGAATCAAATTGGGGATGAAGACTGGGGAATCTCAGGACTCAGAGTGGCTATGTTATCTTTTTTTTTTTAAAGGTTTATATTATTTATTTATCCCCCCCGCCTCATTGTTTGCAGTCGCTGTCTGCTGTCTGTGTCCATTTGCTGTGTGCTCTGTGTCTGCTTGTCTTCTCTTTAGGAGGTACCGGAAACTGAACCCAGGACCTCCCATGTGGAAGAGAAGCACTCAATCACTTTGGCCACCTCAGCTCTCTGGTTTGTTGTGTCTCTCAAAGAGTCTTTCCTCTTTTTGTCTCTTTTGTTACATCATCTTGTTGCGTCAGCTTGCTGTGTCTGCCTGCCGCACCAGCTCGCCTTCTCCAGGAGGCACTGGGGATCGAACCTGGGACCTCCCATGTGGTAGGCAGAAGCCCAATCGCTTAAGCCACATCTGCTTCCCTGTTCTCTTAATCCCCTTATTTTCACGGAGATATTTCTACCTTCAAGTGCACTTGGCATCCCTCAGTCCAGAACCTTTTGATTAATCCTCTCTTATTTGATTAAGGCAAGTAAATCTCAAGCCTTCTGTCAGAATTGGTGATCCCCAGCAACCACCCAGTATCACAGCATGAAGAGAGACCTAGAGTTCTAACTGCTTTTTAAACAGTTTTTGACCAAGATTAATCTTCCTGTTTTATCATTTCCTCTATCCCCTTTCTGGAGGTACCTGGTATCACCAATTCTAAAATATTTTAAGGATTCTGAAGTAAAAATTGGGTTGGTTCTTTGCTCTCTGTATGGCTGGTTTAGGATTTCACTTTTTTTAGTCTGCTAAGTCATTTATCATTCATTTGATTTCTAGATTCCGAAATATTTTTGTTTCTCCTCCCATTCTTGAGTGTTTATACATTAAAAAAACAAAACAAAACAAAAAACCCCCAAACCCTTTGCAGCAGAGTTAGTGGGGTTTCTGAGGGAGAAAGTTAGATGCATATATTCAACCTGCTCTCTCCACCCAGAAATTGCCCAGCATTTTCCAAATTAATTTTTCAGTACCACGTTTTTGTGTTTTTTTGTAGAATACCTGTTAACACCTGATGAAGCAAACAGTGAATTGACAAGCACTTCTATTTTGCTGCATTAATGCAGATAACTAATTTAGACTTCAGAATCTTTAAAAATGACTCTTCCCTTAGGGCTCATTTCCTTTCTGTTTTACATATTAAGATCAGAAAAGATAAATAGCCTTTTATAATTGTTAACTGAGGGTGGGAATATGGGAATAGAAGGGCATCTTTTAACTTCTATGTTATCTATTTTTACAAAGTTTGGATTAATATATTTTACTTTCATAATTAATTAAAAATAACTTTAGAAAAAGAAAAAAAGAAAAACATTGCCTAAAATGACCCTTAAAATCTTTCCTAGTTTCAAATTTATGATGCTAAGATTGTGAGTGGGGTTAATGGAGAACTAAAAATGGAGAATTCTTTTTATATTTAATGGAATAGCTAAGAAGGAACATAGAAAATCTTCAATCACTCTGATCCAGAAGTCAGAATTTTAGTCTAGAAAGGGCTAGAAAGAGGTTTTTAAGGTTGCACTTTGTATTAGTGAATTTTTGTCTGGAAAAGTGATGCCGATCTTCTCATAATGCTGATTTCTCATATCATTTTCTTGGTAAATAAGGGTGTGTATACTGATTTTTTTTTTCTGTCTCCATAGGATACAACTGTAATTCTACTTCTCTTCTTTTATTACTGTCTTTTTAAGAGTCCCTGCTACCTGCAAGATTCATTCCAAACCCTGTAGCAGGGCCTTCACAGCCCCTTTACAATCTGGCCACAACTTACCGTGCAGTTTTATCTGTTTCTGGGCCTCAACAAGCACCCGGTTCCTTCTTGACACTGAATTACATCCTGATTCTGCCAACTTCTTCATGCTGAGGTATCTTTGTCCATACAATTCCCCCTGCCTGGCATTCCATCCGCCACTTCCCTTCAATTTCTCTCCATCTAAATCAGACCTGTTTTTATATGTGTGTTTCAAATGTTTCCTTCTCCAGTAAAGTTTCCCTCTTATCTTTCCTTT
>JAQZBX010011075.1:0-36038 GCA_029593785.1 Cabassous unicinctus | reverse complement strand
CCAAGGATTGAATCTGGGACCTCGTACTTGTATGTGGGAAGCTGGTGCTCAACCACTGAGCCACACTGGCTTCCGTGAGTTGGGTTTTTTGTTTGTTTGTTTTTTTTTGTTTTTTTTTCAGGAGGCACTGGGAACCTGGGACTTCCTGTGTGGAAGGTGGGCGCTCAACTGCTTGAGCCACATCCACTCCCTATTCTTTAGTTTTAAATATCCATGGTAAACAAAGCATTTTTCAGTGAGGCAGAATAGTGTACACTGAGGCAGGAGCTCTGGAATTAATACTCCTAGGGTCTGCATCCTGGCTCTGCCACCACCAGCTGTGGGATATTGGACAAATTATTTAACCTCTGCTTCTGGGCTATCTGTAGGATGGTGATAACAACCTTAAGAGGTAGATTCTTTGTTCAGTAGTGAATTAAATTGTATATAAACTATTTTGCACTATGCGTGACACATACAAATTATCGATGAAGGTTGGCTGCTGTTATAATGCATTTCCTTTTAGAGACATTAGTTGTATATTCAGTAATCTTTTTGAAATGTTCTTGTTTTATTAGAATACTTACAAAATGTCCTGCTCCCTGCCTTTTCTACCCTAATGGTTTCCTTTCAAAGCTGTTTTTTAAAAGAAAGAGATTTCTAGTCTTTTTGTTTGTTTTTGACTCTAGAAGATTTACAGAGAATCTGAATTTTTTCTCTTTTAGAATTTCTGATGGGGCAGCATCATTACCTAATTTGGAAAATAATAGAAAAGTTGCATTTTACCTGTAAAGTAAAATCTCAAAGAAAAATCAATTTTACACAATTTGTATTCACTTGCTTTAAATGGATGTGTAGCAAGAAAAACTGATATTAGGGATTTTTTTTTTTTTTTTTAAATTAGAAAACAACTTCCAGGGCATCTATGGTAAATTCAATTATACCATAGTCTAGTATATTACAATCTGTTCTATTGCTATTCAGAAAGATGGTCCTGATTGTCATGAAAAACCCCACTAATCAAAGCAAGATAATTTCATTTATTTACTGTTCATTAATATACTACCATTACTGGTACATCTTAAGTTGTTAATAGGTTGAAGTTTGTTGAAGGGATTTCATCCTTAATCCTCAGTTGATGATAATATTATTTCTCACCATTCTTTTAACAGACATTATTGAGTATAATGTGCAGCAAGGCTTGCGGGAATACAAAATTAGAGACATATCTTGGTTTCCAAATAATTTATAATCTGATAAAATATATTCTTTCTTATAATATATTAAAAAATTCAAAATAAGACTCCATATAGTTTATTTTTTTTATTTTATATTTTAAAATTTTTATTAGGTAAGTTGCAAGCTTACAAAACAGTCATGCATATTGTGCAGAATTCCCATACATCACCCCTCCATTACATCGTTGTAGAACATTTGCTACAGGTTATGAGAACATCAAAATATTACTCCTACCCTGTATGATGTTATGCATGTTTGTTTCGTAAGTTCACAACTTTTACTATACATTACTGTTTATGTATGTTCATGTATGAATGATATACTTCAATAAAATAAAAAAAATTACTCCTAGCTATCATTCATAGCTTACATTTCGTATACTTTTTCCATATACCTCCCTATTATTAACACCATGTATTAGTATAGCACATTTGTTATAGTTCATGAGAGAACACTCCTATTTGTATTGTTAACCACAGTCCATCATCCACCACATGGTTCACTGTGTTATACAGTCTCATGCCTTATACAATGCATCCAAAGTGTACACTTAGTGGCTCTCTTTAATCACAGTTGTGCAGTCATTGCCTCAGTAAATTTGGAATGCTTTCCTTAGTCCAAAAGAAAAAATCCCATACCCCCATTATTGACCCTTTTGTATTGATATAGTACCTTCTCTGACATTGATGCAAGAATAGTACAATATTGCTGTTAACTATAGTTGTAAGTTACATTAATGTATTCTTCCCTTGCATCATCATACTCTTACCACCTTGTAATAGTGACACATTTGCTCTAGTTCATAGAACATTCTTCTACTTGTACTATTAACCAAAATCCTTATCTACCACTGGGTTCACTATGTTATTCAGTCCCTAGATTATGCTCTAGTTTTCTTTCAGTTGACATTTGCATCCCTAAACTAGTCCTTTCAGCCACCATCCCATTCACAACCAGCCACGTTAGTTATGTTCACCACAGTGTGCCACCACCAATTCTATCCATTTCTGCACTCTTACAGTTAAGCTAATTAAAAATTCAACATACATTAAACATCAGCACCCATTCTCAGCCCTTAACTTATCTTCTAGTAACCAACACTCTAGGTTTTAACTCCATGTGCTTATTCTTCATATTTAGTTCATATTAGTGAGATCATACAGTATTTGTCCATTTGTGTCTGACTTATTTCACTCAGCATAATGTCCTCAGGTTTCATCCATGTTGTCATATGTGTCTAAATTTCATTTCTTCATACAGCAGCATAGTATTCCATCATATGTCTATACACATTTTGTTTATCCATTCATCGTTTGATGGACACTTGGGTTGTTTCCATCTTTTAGCAATTGTGAATAATGCTGCTATGAACATCACTGTGCAAATGTCTGTTCACATCACTGTTTTCAGTTCTGGATATATTCCTAGTAGAGGGATTGCTGGATCATACAGCAGTTCTATATTAAACTTCTTGAGGAACTGCCAAACTGTCTTCCACAGAGGCTGCACTATTGTACATTTCCACCAACAGTGAAGGAGTGTTCCTGTTTCTCCACATCCTCTGTCACTTGTTTTCTGGTTTTGTTTTGTTTTTTAATGCCATACTTTGAGATGTAAGATTATATCATTGTAGTTTTGATTTTCCCTAATAGCTAGTGATATTGAACATTTTTTCCATGTGTTTTTTCACCATTTATATTTCCTTTTTGGAAAAATGTCTTAAGTCTTTTGCCCATTTTTAAATCGGATTGCTTGCCCTGTTATTGTTGAGTTCTATGATCTCTTCATATAGCATGGAAATCAAACTCTTATCAGATATGTGGTTTCCAAATATTTTCTCCCATTGAGTAGGCTGCCTTTTCACCTTCTTGACAAAGTCCTTTGAAGCACAAAAGTGTTGAAATTTGAGGAAGTCCCATTTATCCTTTCGTTGCTTGTGCTTTGAATATAAGGTTTAAGAAAGCACCACCTACCACCAGGTCTCCTAGGACTTTTAGGGTTCTAGCTTTTATATTTAGGTATTTGATCTAAAAAGTAAGACTCCATATAGTTTAAAATTGAGTATCCTCAGTTGTTTTAAGTTGAAAAACCATTGAAGCCTGGGGATGGGGGGAGGAAATTTCCCATTTTCATGCCGTTGTTCAAGTGGAGAATCTAATCTCTTAGATTAACAGAATGCCAGTGTGTTACTGTTACATCCTTATTTTCCTAAGTTATCTGATTAATCTTCAGAGAAATATTGAAGAGGAACAAAAGGTAGGAAAAATAACATAAACATTACAATACCTCATGAACTTTTATCACAGTCTAACGTAGGCACTACTATTTCTATTGTCATTTTCTCTGGACTCTGTGGCATATTGGCTTTGCTTCTTTTTAGTACTCTTTATTACAGAGTGCAGGGTAGTAGTTGGTTTTGCCTTAGCCTTTAAACTGAAATTCCATAATTTTCCTTTTTAAAAATGAAGAAAATTTGTTTGGTTGTCAGTGTGAGCTTAGGTATTTCTCAGTAAGAAGCATTTCCAAAGATAATCTTTGGGACAAATGGGTGGTGCTTTTCTGAGGTTAAGGATTCTCTGTGAAAGCTAATGGAATTATGCACTCTACTCAGGTGAAGTGTCCTGCTCCTCTGGAAGCTTCTGGTGTGAGTCTGAGTTGTCATCATGAGAAGACAGTTTTCTAAATCTTCTAAAGCAGAATAATTAACGATTTACCTGACATTATTTAAAGTGTCCAGATGTAGGAAGGAAATTAATTCCTAATTTGGTGTATTTTGTTCTAGTAAAAGTACATTGCATTCAGTGATGAATCATTTGGAAAGAAGCATAATTATGTAGAAAGTTCCATTCTCCCTTTCTTTTCCGCCCTGAGTGATCTCATCTCCTCCCATGGCTTTAACTTCCACTTGAGCTAATGATTCCCAAGTGCACATTTCTAGCCTCCATTTCACTCCTTAAAACCAGATCCCTATTTTTACCTACTGGACATCTCATCTGGATAGCCAATTCTGTATGTGCCTCCAAGCCAACCCTCAGACTGTCTTCCCTTATTCCATTTACAGTGTCACTCTCCACTGACGTGGCCAACAAGTTTATTTGATTCTAACATCATTTCTAATGGCCATCCCTTTTTCACCAGTCTCACAGCTACTACTAATTAGTTCAGACTCTCATTTTTTTCACTTGGATTACTGAAGAGGTTCCTAACTGGTCTTTCTGATTTCTTTCCTTCCTTCTGATCAGTCCTTCGTGCTTCTGGCAGTCAGATCAGTCACGCCCCTTGTTCTTCAGAAAGAAGCCCAAATTGCTTAGTTTAGAATGCATGTTCTTTGTAACCTACAGAATGCCCGTTTCCCCCTACATTGTAAGGTCTTGAAGATAGACTTATTTTTCTGAGTAGCATGAGCACTTAGATGCTTGGCATATAATAACACTCCAAAAATGTTGAATTTTTCCAACTTTATCTCCAACTACTCATTCCTGCTACTTCTCCCACACTGTGTTCATACTGTTTCCTATTTCCTACAAGACCATCTCCTCCCTCCTGACAAGGCTAAGACTCATATCTTTTACATAAGCTTTCTAGATATATCTCAGCCCGTTCTCCCAACATTTATTCCTCATACATGTTCCCATCGGCATGTATGAATTTGTTATAGAAGTGGCCGTTATAATTGCATTTTGATTATTAGTCTGTCCCTTGTCTTACAAGATTGAGATCTATTTAGGAACAGAGATGATCTTAATTGTCTCTGTGCACAGTTGTTGGCAAATAGGCCCTCAAGAAAGGGTAAATTGAATTGAAGGAATGCTCTCAATTTATAGATTAATAAGATGAACAAATACAAGATAAAAGTCATTGTTATGAAGACATAGCAAGTGTGACAGGTTTTTTAGCAATCATTTTTTGCCACATTGCCTCTTTTGGTCTTTGATCATAGACCAGCTGCTGGGAGAGGCTACATGGTTTCAGAAACGAGTGTGTCTCCTATGCCCTTATTTTCCTTCTGTTTGAACAAACTTTGTCAGAGACAAAGTAAATTTGTTTTAAAGTTTTAGAACCTCTTTAAGACAGTGGCTGTCAAAGTGTGTTGTATGACTGGCATCACCTAAGAACTTGTTAGAAATGCAAATTCTCAGTCCCCAACCAGAAACTCTGAGGGTGGAGCCTAGCAGTCTGTGGTTTAATGCATGGAAGTTGGAGAATTGCTGCTCTAGGATTTTGGTGTGTAAGAAAAGTTTTGCCTTTGATGTATAACAAAGTTCCCAGCATACATAGTTTTCACTGTAAGCTATTTATGCCTTGAAAATAATTCAACTGGGAAGACTGGGACCATAATTTCCTAACATCCCGGGATGTGATTTCAAAGAATGAATTTCCTTATGTGCCAAGCAGTAGTTGATTTCTGTGGTTTCTGGGAATGGTGGTTAAAAGGTGGAGTGGGGGGTCGAAGAAGACTTTTCACTTCCTTTATTTAGTTAAAATGTCTTTAGATTATATCTAGACTATCAGCTTGGACTACTTGTCTATATTGTCATACTCATGGGGGTATATGATAATAGAAGAATAAGATGAATCATATTATCCTTTGGAAGAATAAGGCGGATTATGTTGACTTAACATTTAATTCCTGATTGCTGCCGTGCTGTCAGAGACAAAGTAAATTTGTTATCAGAAGTTATTCTGTGATATAGACAAGTACATTTCACAAAAAAGGAAATCAAGGGAGGTTAGCTTTTTGTTGCACTAATTACCTAAGGCTTTTGAGAATGGAGTATTCAAATTTTCCAGCATATTTTTAAAAAATTTCCTTTAATAAATCCTAACTGGAGGGCCAGTGGAGGCACAATCTTAAAGTGCTTCATAACTTTTTTCCAAAAAAAAGAAAAAATAGTTTCCGGCTTCAAAGCTCCATTTTAGGTGTAGTTCCAAGTTGGCTTATGGATATTTTTGACAGTCTTTTGGGATAAGAGCGCTTTTATGAGCATTTGCTTAAATATGTACGGGTTTTGCTGTTTGAACCAAACCTTTCATTAATAAGTCTCTTTGAGAATTAGCTGGTTTGCGTCTATTTGTCTATTTCCTTTGATTTATCCTTGGATTATAATGGCTAGCAGAACTAACTTTTTTTCCTTTATGTACTAGCAGTGTGAGTAATGTTTGTGCACTTAAGAAGTGAGAGTTTAAAAAAAAAAAAAAGTGAGAGTTTTATAAAAAGACTAGCTTGACAGCAGTTTATAACGGCTAAATTTTTTCCCCTAGGACACACCCTTAGTTTTTAAAATGTCATGGTCATTTTGATATTAAAATCAAAATGGGACCTGGTCTATTATTGTAATTAGCCTCACTTTCTTGAATCTTACTGTATTTCCTCAAGATAAAATTAAAATGCTGCTTTCCTCCCAGGGCCTGGAAAAAAATGTTAGTCTCAAGGAATGTCTTTGACAATGAAGCGTGAGGACTGTAAATGCCTAGACTCAGTGGCTAGGATTTTCTGATAAATAACATATAAGCAGAGTTTTCAATCTGTAGAGCCCACGTGAGGCTATTAAGGATCATAGACAAGTTTTAGTGAGTCCCTGGGACATATTAGGCATGCAGGAAGAAATGGGAAAGGGCGTCAATTCCGAACTGATTATTCTCTTTGCTATTAAAACTTTCTAATCCCTTCTGTTTCTTAGATCTGGTGTTAAAGTTCTATTTTTATAAGGCCATTTGTTTAAAACCAGAATTCTAAATCATTTTTATTAATTCCTGGCAGTCTTACCTTATTTAATATCACTTTCTAT
This sequence comes from Cabassous unicinctus, assembly GCA_029593785.1. NCBI lineage: Eukaryota > Metazoa > Chordata > Mammalia > Cingulata > Chlamyphoridae > Cabassous > Cabassous unicinctus. Next base: position 29,031 of record JAQZBX010011075.1, on the reverse strand, counting down.
TTGAAACACATAGAGTTTTTTTGGGGGGGTCAGTGGTTTTCAACTTTTTCTTTTTATTGAAAAATTCAGAAAAAGTTTGCACAGGGGAGTAGGTGTAGCTCAGTTGGTTGAGCGCTTGCTTCCCGGATTCAATCCCCAGTACCTCCTTAAAAAAAGTCAGCGTAGTAGACTCCCCTCTCCCACTTCCCTTGGGTGAGTCTCAGAGCCCTGCCCCCTACTTTCTCCCTTATGGCCTACCCAACAGAACATGCAGGGCTGATAAGTTACAGAGAAGAATGCCTGCATAAAACTGCCAACCTTTTGGCTCTACAGGTTTACAATTTATATACATTGTTCATGTGAACTTTGCAATGACCTGATGAAGAAGGTAGGAATTTTTATCCCTGTTTTTCAGATGAGGAGACTGAGGTTGATGAAGTGGTTGAAGACTCCCACCCAGATGCTCTAAACAGTGGCTCATTTCCCTATAAGGAGAACTCTTGCCATAACAGAGAGACCCCTGTTACTATTCATCTAACAATAGTACAGTCTAGACTTGGATGTGGAACACCCGTGTAGTTATATTAAGAGTGTGGTGATATATGGGAAAAATATAACTAATGTAATTTATAGACTATAGTTAACAACATTTAATATTTTTGTAGCAAAAGCAAAGCTGGTACTATATTAATGCTAAAGGTAAAAAAAAAATATGGGATTTGGTTTTGTGACATGAATATGATTAAGCATTTTTTTCTCTTCATTTTTTTCCATTGACTATGTCAGTTAACTAATCTGTGTTCATCTGTGTATCTTTCTGAATACTAGAGGAACAGTTGAGTTAGTAGCTGGAATTAGATAAGCTAAAAGTACCTGGACAGAACTTTTTAGGAGTAATATTTCCATAACTTGTTGAGCTGCCTTTTTCTGTTATTTTCTTTTTAATAATGTTATAGAATACAATAGTCATGTCAGCTGCTGATCCCTTTTCTGTCCTAAAGTAATTTAACATTTGCATGGAGTTTTACTGTTTACAGAACCACATATGTTATATGATTTCATAACTACCCTACAAAGTAGGTGGCCTCATTTCCATTTTATATTTGAAGAAACTGCTCAAAGTCAAGAGCATTTAAGTGATGGAGGCAACAACTCAAAAGCTGACACTATTTCTTAGACTAATAAACTTAGCTGACAGCATGTAACTATCCAAAATCATGTAACTGTCATCTTACCTTATGTTTGTGGAGTCATAGGTTGGCCTACCCAACAGATAATCCAGTATCTTTCAATATATCATTCAAGCTGCCTGATTTTTAATTGGTTGGTTTATTCTTCACTTTGTTTTGTTGTTGTTGTTGTTTTTAAGGAAAATCTTGTACTGCCTCCTTTTCATTATTCTTGGGCTTTCTACATTGTTCATAAAGCTGAGATTTAATAACCGATGCTGATGAGACTTTATAATAACATTTGCTAAGTCCTTGTCTACATACCTGTGTGTGATATTATTACTCTCACTATTCTAGTTTGCTGTAAGGCTAGGAAGGAATGAAGAATTCCCTTTTTCATTGCCTTCTGTAGTTAACATTTCCATTGTTATTCATTTTATTTGAAAGGTTAAGGCAAATTTTTTTGTTTCTTGAAAAAAGTTCCAAGTTTGAACCTATTTTGTATGTAAAGTTTTTATTTCCCAGCCTGTTATCGCACAGTGCTGAAGGATTCTGCACATGGCCTGTTTAGCATTTATTTCTAATAGCTAACATTATTGAATGCTTACTGTATGCCAGCTACTGTGGAGTTTTTTTGTTTGTTTTTTGTTTTTTTTTTAGGAGGTACTAGGGATTGAACCCAGAACCTCGTACATGGTAAGCAGGTGCTCAACCACTGATCTACATCCGCTCCCCAATGAGAGATGGCTTTTCGTTTGTGTGTGTGTGTTTAGGAGGTACCAGGCACTGAACCTGGGACCTCATACATGGGAAGCAGGCGCTCAACCACTTGAGCTACATCTGTTCCCCCCTGCTGTTTTAAGAGCTGTGTTCACTCTTGTAATCCTCACAATAGCTGAATGAGGTAGCCACTATTATTTGCCTTGTTTTACACGTCAGGGAGATGAAGCTCAGAGAGGTTAGGTCACTTGCCTAAAGGTGACAGAGCTTAGTGACAGAGCCTATAAATGAATTCAGGCAGTCTGATTTTAGAATTTGCTGCTTTTAATCACTAAACTATACAGCCTCCCTTGACACAAGCTGGATTTCCCTAGTTCTGTAAAGCTGAAGGCCAGTTAAAATAGGCCAAGCAGCCTCCTTTAGCCATTTTGGATGGTTTAATTTCAGAATAAATAAAGAGTGGGCCATGGCTTAGAAGCTAGTGATAGAGATGTTCATAATTTCTAAGCTATTGTCATTTCTGTCATTTCTGTAGCTGTGAAAGGAGTGGATCTGAATTTGGAAAATGCTTTGTAATTGCTGCCCCTCTCTACCTAGAGATCAGCCTAATCCATGAGATCAGACCCACATACCTTCTTCCTGCTGCAGAGAATGAGGTTACCCCATTTTCCTCAACTTCCAGGGCCTCTGACTTTTCTTACCCTCTGTCAGAACACATGGAATGGGTGCACACAGGCTTAATTTCTGCCTGCCTTTGGTGTCACAGAATAGTGACAAACGAGCCGTTTCTTAAACAAGATAGACAGCCTGTGTAGTATCCTGTGTATGTTCAAGTCTTACTGCAGTTAAAAGTCATTTAAACAGAGTTAAAAACACTCATTGTCCCTGTAACCACAAGTTAGATGTTGGCGGGTCTTGCTCCATCTTTTCTTTTTGAGGTAGATGATTTGAATTTGTGTGTAAAAGAGAGAGATGCTCTTTTGTCCTTGGCTGACACTTCTTTATTGTGAGGCATGAAGGAGAAAACAGCATGAACCACCCACAGGGACTAGTGGTAAAAGGGGGCTTGAAAAGAACAGCTGTTTAAAAAAAAAAAAAAAAAGATAAAAGCAGGCTAGGCAGTAGTCAGGTGAGGGAGGAGAGAGAGTCTTATTAACTGTTCAGTGATTGCCCTGGAGGTAAAAGAGAACTTCAGCTCTAAGAATTCCTGATGGTCCTTTCCGTATGGAAGTTAAGCTTATTTTTTTGCTCTGTTAGGGCATATGTAAAAGCAGTAAAAGGGATTTGGGCTCAACTTGCTCTTCTGTGTTGCCTTTTTCTTCTCACCCTCTGCTACATTTCTACACATCCAGTTTTTCCTGCCAGAGGAGCTCCGCAGCTCCTCTTTTTCCCCGGCTGCTAGCCCCAGCTGTCATCTTCGCTTCCCATCCCCCACCCGGAGTTATGCAATTTTCCCTTACTCTTTTCCCAGTTTTGCTCCCTCCATTTTTTGTGCTCTGCCTGCCACCCCCCTCACCCCCAGTTCTTTGCCATCTCTCCCCCAAAGCCAGTAACGGTGTTCAGCTCATTGTTGAACCGAATGCACTGATACTAGTACTTTCTCAAAACTCTTTGAGGTTTGAGCACAGTCACTGATAACAGTATGTGGAGATTATGGTGGGGTGGAAGGGAGGGAGGTTGCTTTTCTGAAATACAGGCTTTTTCCAAAATATCAGATGAGCCTTGACCTGGAGATCAAACAGATGCCTCTGCTGGCCTCCCAACTGGAGGCAGTTGTGTGTCCTCCTCTTGAGGGCACGTATTTGTTTGGAAGCCCTTGATTAGGAAAGGCAGGGCAGTGAGTCAGCCTGTGAGCTGCCTGCCTCCTGCTGTGGCTGAGAGCTGGTTCCTCTCTTCTGAATTGGAGCTAATTTTGGGTGGATAATGAGGTAGATGGTTGCTAATAACTTTCCTTTGCTGATTGTGATTTCATGGTACTGTGTAGAGAGGTTCCCCCCCCACCCCCCCTTTTCCCCACTGCTAGGAGGGGAAATGGATCTGTTTTCATGATTTTTGATGAGCGTTCACTATCAAGTAATTTCCTTAGTGGTTTGTTTAGAGACAGTGTAGCCTATTGGAAAGAGCTCTAGACTAAGTAAGAGCTGGGAGACCTGGTTTCTAGTCCCACCTCCACTAAGGATTAGCCACGTAAGTGATCTTGGGCAAAACATGAACTTGTTTCTGCATCTGCCATATGAACCGTGTGAAATTATGTGTCTGAAAAGAGATATGCATATGAAAGCACTTTGTAAACTGAAGTTTTATGAAAGTATAAGGTGCTACCCTTTATTAATTTGGCATCTGACCAGAACACCAGAGAAATGCAACTAATGTCTTTTAAAACTCCTTCCTCCGGTGAAGCCAACCTTCTCAAGAGCAGGGCATTTGAATCATCAGAACCAACTCCTTCCTCCCCCCTGTTTTCTCCTCCCTTCCCAAGTCTTTCTGTGAACTCTTTGATCCTTTATTTCTCTGTTTTTTGATAAGATTATGACTTTAAAGAGTTAGTGATCATAGTGTGCCAAACATCCCAGTGGGGGGTTCCTGGCTTTTTGTAGCCAGGAATTATTCATTAATTTAATTAAGTGGTGACAAATCATAATTTTAACTTTTAAATAGCTCCAGAATCTTTTTCTGGCCCATTGTGTGAAGTCATGAAAAATGTCAAGAGACCATGCTTTGGCTTTCGACATCCCTGGATTCCAGGCCAGGCTCTTCTACTTGGTAGCTCGTGTCTGTGGGCAAAGTACTTAACTTTATGGGCCTTAGTTTTTGCATCTTTAAAACAGTTGTGAGGATTAAGTGAGATAATGAATAGAAAATGCTTAGCACATTGCCTAGCACATAATGCATACTTAGAAAATGTTACCTGTTGATATACATGTCTAATAATAATAATGGCCTGGGGAGAGGGCACAGATAGGTGCCCATTGTCAGTGTCCTAAGGGATTTTATCTGTTTTAAATAAGCTTGTTTAAATATACATTATTTAATTTACTAATTCAAAGAACATTTTTGACTTAGTCCCGTTATTCTTTGCACAGGTAGAAAATTAAACCAAATTAGATCAATATTCTTTCCTTCATCCTTAGAAGTAAGTCTGTCTTGCCCAGGGGTGACTGTGTCACGTTGAGTGACTTGCTTATTTCTGCACAGTAGGAATTGTGTTTAGGCTGTGTCTACCTTTGAATTGTGTGGTGTTGGAATTTGGGATTGCACTGGAATTGGATGGGCTCTTGGTGGATCTGAACATACTTGGTGGTATCCCATTTATGTTAGTGTGGTCAACAGATAGATAAATAAGTCTTAAATCTAAGCAATTCACAAGGCAGAAGATACAAAACAAATCCACTTAGACTTATAGGGCATAATGAAGTGCATAATCACAGCATTTGAGAGGACATCAATTCCCTAAATTCACAGAGGACTTGATACTGAGACCATTTGTGATTTCCACTTACTGGTCAAGAATATGATTTAAACAGTAATACTCTGCTTCTCTCCAGGGATTTGCTGACTTCCAGTTTTTCTCTGGTGATTCAACCAGTAGGAAAATGAATGAAACCAGCTTCCTTTACCTCTCCTTTTGTTTTAATTGGCATTGACTTTGTCAGGTGGGAAGATGGCAGTTTGTAAGACTAACTGAGGCACGGCTCCTTGGATGCTACTTTATCTGGAAGTGAGCACAGCTTTTCATGCAGGGGCTTGGTGTTTCATTCCTATAATTCTAAAGTTTCCCATGCATCTGAGAATGACATCTTTTTGGCTTCTTGGGGCCTCTGTAAGATAGTTCTTTACAAGGAACTGACCCTGGATCTGAAGAGGTAGTTTAGAATGGCATTTTCAAAGCAGAACATTTAGTCTAAGCTTGTTAATTACTGTCCTGCCCTCCTGAGTGTTTGTTCTTGAAATGAAAGACTAGTGTGAATTTGGAGGTCTTGACCTCTACCTGAGTAAGTATAGTTGCCTCTCTTACTATTCTTAGATCCATGGGGTGGGGTTTATCCTCAAAGGCAAATACTGCTTTGGATATAAACAGTTCTCCACTTAACAGGCTCAATTTTAGCCAGCCCTTTTCTATTCCTTGGACTTTTGCACTACTGGAAAACTGTTTAATTTACACCTCTCCTCTGGAATGTTCTCAGTTTGATGTTGGCAGATCCTGGCCCTACTCTCTGCTTGCTGCAGAGGGTTTGACCTAGCTAATGGGGAGGCAAGCCTCCAAGGGGAAGTTGCCCAGCCACTCAGAGTATCCTTTCTTGGCTTCTTGTCCAGTACCTTAAGACATTGTCTAAATTGTTAGAAATGCTGAATTGGGTGCTAGGTGGAGTGAATGGGTGAGAAAGAAAGTATGTTTGCGCTGGGGTTTAGTTTTCTATGACCCAGCTCCATGTTTGGAGCCTGAATTTTTCTTACTCTTTCTGCTATTGTCACTTTTTCTTATGAAAGTGTAACCTCAAGCAAATTATGGGCAAGTGGAAGTAGGCATCAACTTCACTTCCTGGGCAGTGCCTGACCATGTTGGTTGAGGCCTAACCTTCACCATAGTTTAATTCATCAGTATACATTTATCATTCCTCTGAGCTGGCTTTAGAGGCCAGGTAACTAAACTACATAGTAGAGAAAGCCTCATATCAAGTACCATAGTTGTTTCTAAGACTGGCTTTTCAGGAGATTTTCTAGTTACATGGATTTGGGGGATTGTGGAGAGCATAATCCTTTCATTACTGGCAGTGAGTTGGGTTGCTCTTACTGTCAGTTCCACTCCTGAGCTGGCCTGCGAAATAAGTGACTCTGGTTGGAAGCACAGATGGTCCTGTCCTCCTGTGCCTGAGGGTCTGCATTCAGATATAGTGGCTGCCTAGTCACAGACAACTAGGTTGTTTGTTTGCCATAGGCCCAGGGAAAATAGGAAGCGGGAAAAATCTAATCTGAACTCAGAACAGAATCCTGCATGAGAGAAAAGTTTGCCTCCCTTTCCGTTGAAATTTGGACTCTTGACTCCCAAAAGAAGGTGCCAGTAGGTCGGTTAACACTCCTTGTTGAGGCTCACAAAAGACACTGCATCTCTAAACCAAGTGTTTACCCAGCCTAAAGAGAGGCATATGAACCTACTGCCACTTCTGGTTATCTTTCATCACTTGCCTGAGTTTGAAAAGATAAAGGTTTGTGTTCTAAGGAAAGAGATTTCCCCAAGACTTGAGGCTTTCTCATTCCTACCAGCTGGGCCCATTGCTAAACTGCTTTCCAGTGGGCTTGCTTCTGCCTGGCCAGCACCTGGGCTGCCCCAGCTTGTAATTAGCCTGCCTTTGCTTCATAAGCTTCCCGGGTTGGTTCTTTCTCTTAAAGCTTGTATGAATTGCTATTACTGTCTCTTTATAGTTTAAAAATAAATCCTTTTTTGTTCTTTGCAACTCATTTGCTTTTTTCTTTTCTTTTCTTTAAATTACTATTAACACCTGTTGATTCTTTTTTTTTTCTGGTTGGCCTGTTACTGCATTCCTGCTCCCCCTCCCTCTAGCTGGGTTTGTCAAGTCGCCCATGTCAGAAACTAAGCTCACTGGGGACGCCTTTGAGCTGTACTGTGACGTGGTCGGGAGCCCCACGCCAGAGATCCAGTGGTGGTACGCAGAAGTCAACCGGGCAGAGTCTTTCAGACAGCTGTGGGACGGTGCCCGGAAGCGCCGTGTCACCGTAAACACCGCCTACGGGTCAAACGGCGTGAGTGTGCTGAGAATAACCCGGCTCACCTTGGAGGACTCTGGGACTTACGAGTGCAGGGCCAGCAACGACCCCAAGAGGAATGACTTGAGGCAAAACCCCTCCATAACATGGATTCGAGCCCAGGCCACCATAAGCGTCCTTCAGAGTGAGTCCAGCACCCTACAGTAGTAGTACTGTAGTCATAGAGGTGGCCCGCTGACCCTTCCCTTCTGCTTCCTTTCCCTTTTCCCCGGTATGATCACTCACCTCCCCCTCCCCCTTTGTCTTTGTTATTTCAAACCCACGACCCTCCTGGTTGTAGTTGATGAAAACATCTGTGGCAACTTTTTGTTTTCTTCTTCTTCTTTGCCGTCCTCTCTATACCTCCCTTATCCCCCAACCTTCTCTGTGTCTTTCTCCTCAGGAACAAAGAACTTGGGGAAATCCGTGACTGTCCAAAATCATCTGCATTGGGGAGAGTTGGGAGGGGGACCTGGGAGGTTAAAAAAAAAAAAAGTTGAAAACTCACCAGACCACGCAGTCAAACCAGGGTAGTGTGAAATTATTTCTTTCCCTTCCCTTCAGTTTTGTAGTAGGTTTCCTGCTATCCTTTGCTGATTTCTTCTCTGGTGCCTTTCTATTTTTGTTTTTCTTCCCAATCTAACTATTTTTTTTTTTTTTTTTTCTTCTGTTCATCTGTTTGAAGCTCTCTGAGCAGCTGCCTTCACTTCTCTGGTTTTAAGTTTGTGTCTGCCCAGCCTCTTCCCTCACCGTGACTTGGTGTTATCTTGTTCTGTGGTGGGAATGTTGCCATGGGTGAAGTGTGGTGGTGTGTTTTGGTTGTTCGGTGGCATGCAAGCTTGGATATTCCCATAGTTGTAGCTCTTTTTCTTTTCTAAAAACAGTGGCATGTGCTTCTGAAAACAGCCCTCCACTGCAGCAGTACACTCCTCACTGGTCTCCTGTTCTAGTAAAAGCAGCAGTCTGAGATTTCCTCCATACATCTTGCTATGAGGAGCCAGGCAATAGCAAGCTGCAAAGTATTAAAACCCCACCACACTGTCTTGAAGTCAGGGTTGCCTTTGATTCCTGTTCACAGACCCTGTGATTCTGGTGCCTAACCGTTGGCACGGAGCTCCTCAGGCAAGAGGCTGGCAACCCCAGAAGTTATTTGGAAGCCATTCACACTGGCCTTTTTTGTGTGTGCCTTGAACAAAGAGGAAACTAAATTCCAACTCTTTTCCTCTGAGTGAGGGAAGTGAGCTGAGCAGCTGGTTCCGAATCCTTCCCTTCATCTATTGTAGCAGGTACAAGTGCGCATCTGACATAGGAGCTTTTGTTGCCACTTCTCTTTCTAAAAAGTGACTTGCTACTTGTATAGTGGAAAGGCGAGGGAGGGGAGAAGTCACCACAGAGCCAGTGCTTCTGGCCAGGAGATGTTCTAGCCCCACATCAGACCTGGTTATTCTTGAGAGAGAAGTTATCTATTTAATGGAAAGATCCTCTGAGTTTTCCCTCTTCCTACTCAAGGACTTAGTGAGAGAGCTATAAACAGTCTAGCTGAAAGAACTTAACAATAGTACAATACATTTGTGAGGAATTTGGTAATAACACAGGAGGTAGTATGACTTTGACCCCGAATCTATATATATATATATACACTTATAAGGAATGTAGGAAATTACTCTTCTTTGTAGCATATCAAATGACCCCTATGGAAAAAAAAAAAGAGGCCTCAGAGGAGCAAAAGGAGAGGCTGCTGCAGGTGATACTGTTGAATCAGAGAACCTGCTTCTGGAAAAGGGAAAAGAAAATCTTGTCTTTGTGAAAACAGGGAACATTAACCCAGTGATTTTTCTTTTTTCCTTTTTTTTAACAATTATTTTCCCTTGCACGCCTCCTTCTCCTGCCCCCTTGCTCCTTTCCTTATAAAAGCAGAATTACCCAAATGGCCACAAAGATCTGTAGAAGTTTATAGGCATGAACTGGGCTGGACATTTGGTTCTTGTACTTCCAGGAGCCTGACTCAAGTAGACTCAGACCTAGAAAGGCCAAGGGCTAGAAAAAGATGAAGCTTTGAGACACTCACCTATCAATCCATAGAGTACAGAGCATTCCCCCATGTTAGTGGGAACCAAGCTTTCCTAACTCAGGAGTGTGTACATGTGGTTGAACCAAACCCTAGGCTAGATCAGTTTCTCCCCAGACTTCTCTGTCAGTTAACTCTAGTTAACTGTTAGGAGAGCCAGACTACTTCTAATTTTTTTTTTTTTCAATTCCCTGAATTCAACTGTAATTGGATTGTTTTGTGATCTCAGCATCCCCAAAGACATTTGCCTCCTGGGGGGAGGTTGAAGTCTTCTATCTAAGAATAAGCACCTGGCAGTATTTTCCCCAAAGCTCCTTTAGTAAGGCAGGAATAGAAATGCACCCAGTTTTTAGGGTCTCTCTCTGGCCATAACATGTTTTACCACACAGTGGCTAGGGGCAAGGGTCTCCTACCCACTGCTTCTAAATAGGAGTCCGTGGCACGTACAGTTTTGAGGCTCTCCATGTTCATCGCTCTTGGACTTTCACTAGGATATGGCTGGCCACAAAAGTAAAAGCCCACCTTCATCCTGGTGCAGGATGCAGATGTGGCACCATGGCCAAGGATCTCAGCCCAGCATTGGTTTCCACATACAGCAGTCACAGGAGGCAGTGCCCCTACCCACAACCCTCCTATGTTGCAGAATATTTACACCTATTTAAATTATCCTACTTGCTCCCAGCTGACTTGCTCCTGGATCTTTAACACTTAAGAGGAAAAGTGTTTCCTTTGCCTTCCAAGAATTCTTGGCAGAAAGTCTACCAGGTTGCTTTCATCAGCTTCTTAATCTCCCTAAGCTGCAGTAGTTGTTTGCATCACCACAGGTAAGAGTAACATTTACTTTAGACTCTTTATATTTAAATATCTGGAAGTTCTTGACCTCTTGTTCAGAGTCAGTGCACCTTTCTCAGTGCAGTGTGAGAGGAAGAAACAAGGAGAGTCCCAAAATGGGACAGGAAATGAAACTGGATAGTAAAAATTCAGTAAAAATCTAAAAGTGTGTTTGGGTTTTAATGTTGCCATTATATTTTTTTATTTCTCTTCCGTGGAGTACTGGTTTTATCTTTTTCTCTCTCTTGTTTGTGCTTGGTTTTGATTTTACTTGGACTTGTGATGCTTTCTGCTGATGGTGTGTGTGCACCTTCCATTGCAGGGTTTGCAGCCGTTCTGCTCGAATTCTTAAGGCCCAGGGACTTGGCTTCTGGACAGTGTGTTTTGGAAACCATAGGCCACCACTGCGCTAATGTGTTTACATGCATCTGCTTCTGTCTTAGTGGCTGCTATGCCTCCATTATCTGTACATAGAGACCCTGTTTGATGTTACCGATAAGGACTATTGCTGAATGGAAGATAACTACTATCCTCTGCCAGAGTTGAAAAATAGTTAATTGAGTGAACTCGAGAGTTTGCTGTAGTTATCACATGTTTCTTTGAAGATATCAGCTCTACAGTCAGAAATATTACATTGATTAGGAGGTCCTTGGGCATTACATTTTTCAAGTATCCCATGACTTCCCCATCCTCTCCTCCTTCCAATACAAAGAATAAAACTTAGTTCCAGTGGAGGTAGAGAGATCTGTCCTCAAGAGTAGGAGCCAGCAGGTCAGCACTCTATTGCACAAAGTGCTCTCAGGGAGCTGCTATGGGGTGTAAACAGGAAGTAGCCAGCGACAGGGAAATGGAAAGCCAATCAAGGATTTCTGAGAAAGAATTGGAAAAATGGGAAAAGAGCAAATAACCTCTAATTGTGGGTGGAAAAAGATGGTTAAATTAGCCTTCACCTGAAAATGTTTGACCAAAAGTAGGAAAAGATTAAAGACAAATAAACAGAAATATCTTGACTTGAATACTAGTGATGGTTTTCAAAGTGCTCTAAAGCTGAACCTTCCAGGAATGATATAGTGTGACTTAAAACATTTCTGCTCAATGTGTTATAATAGTTAACTCAAATAGGTTTCTTTGTAGGTACTGAACTAGTGATCCCAAGGTTATCTAGCCCAGGAGAGAACAAGGAGGCAAAGTATATATACTTTGCCCCAGAGTTGAAGCTGGGGGTGTGTTTTTTGGGGGAGGGGGCCCTGGGTGGTGGGGCTAGAGAAGTAAATCAGATGTGATTTTTAGGCCCAGCTTTGCCACTAATAATTGGTAATCATTCCGATGTGCAGGTCATTTCACCTTTCTAGCTCTAAGGGCCTTTCAGCTCTAAAGTTCTAGGAGCCCATGATACCAACACATATTGCACTCTGGTTATGATTATATTATCTCAGAATGGAATGTGTTTCAAAGTGCAATTCTGAACAAAAAATATTTTGGTAATATGAGCTGGAGAGAAGAATTCACAGTTCCTTAGGAATTTTACCTTGGCAAAATTTGGGAAATTCAGACTTCCAAAAAGAAATTTGCTTTTAGAACCTTTTTCTGCATAAAATAACGGCCATGGCTGGTTTGCCATAGGTTTAAAAATGGGAAAAGCCATACATGTATTATCTAATTATACGTACTACGGATGCAAGGCCTAGTTACTCTTTAGGGAGTTCATTACTTACATAAACGATACTGCCTTTGTCATCGGAGCTGCAAGGTGGAGCCTGGTTTTTCTAAATAGAAGCCGAATAGGTTGGTGGTTCTTGTGTCATAAAAAGGTGGTACTCAAGAGCGTAAGTGGATTGTTGCCAGCACCTGTGATACTCCCATTCTTTCACGTCTAGGCCAGCTGGTCTTCAGGCTGTTGTCTGCGCTAGTGGTCATTTGCTTTTAATCATTGTTTTTCCTTTCTTGACTTCCTCCAAAGTGGTAAAGTGAAATTCCTCATGTGGTTCTGTCTGCCTCCCCTCTGCTAGTCTCGCCCCTCCTACCCCATCCAGTTCTCAGGCCAGGGCTGCAGAGGATGCAAGGTTATGCCCAGTGTCACTGTGCACTCTAATTACAGAACCAAGGATTGTCACCAGTGAAGAAGTCATTATTCGCGAGAACCCTGTCCTCCCCATCACCCTGCAGTGTAACCTCACCTCCAGCTCTCACACCCTTTCATACAGCTACTGGACAAGGAATGGGGCAGAACTCTCTGCCACTCGGAAGAATGCCAGCAACATGGAATACAGGTGAGAGGGACTAGTAGCTCCTGCAGAGAGTGGAGGGAACAGATGGAAGGGAGCATGGCTGAGCTCACTGGGTATTCATAATCCATAAGCATTCTGTGTGGGAGGGACATGAGATATATATTTGGTCCTCCCCAGGAGACCCTAATCCAGCGTGTCTGGAGTGAGGCTCGGGGAATTCATAAAAGCTTCCCAATTGAGTCTAATGAGCAGCCCCTTTTGGGAGCTACTTATAGATGACCTTCTCTTTATGATAATAAAGAAATTAAAGGGCAGGAGGAGATGCTTTGCCCAGGGTCACAATGCTAGCCCATAGGAGAGTCACAGTGAGAATGTAGGTCTCTTGACTCAGTCCACTGGATCAAGGGATCAGATTGACATCTCTCTAAGTGATCTTTTCCCTGGGTTGATTTCCCTAGTGAAATTTACCTCTTAGGAGTGTTTTTTCAATATCACCAACCCCTCAAGACCATTGGCTATGGGGGTCTTTAGAGTTCTGGAATGGGGATGGTACCCTGGAAATAATCTTTTGAAGAAAGGTGGATATTTGCTGGCTGGAGTTACCTGGCACCCAAAAGATTTGGTGTCTTTTGGAAGATCCTAGAACACATGGCACTTCACCTTCAGACTAGTTTGTTCCTGAGAGGATCAGCAAATCCTCCTTGGCAGGATGATGCAGTGCTGAGGAAGAGCACACTGGAGGGAGACCCAAGAAGATCTGTATACCTAGGAGTGGCAAGGACATTCTGCAGTATTTTACAGCAGTGAGATCTTTTCATGCCCCTTATTTTATTTGATCCACATGAATTTGTGAGAGGGAGCCATTCCCATTTTTCAGGTAAGGAAACTAAGACTCAAAGAGTAACTCTTGGAAGCTTTCAAGGTTAAATTACTGTATCCAATAAGCATCAGAACCAAAGCTAGGTACCAGGTTTTCTGACTTTCTAGAATCTAGATCATTGTTTTTACTGCTGTACCATAGCATTTAGTGGCGAGTTAGGTAACCCATCTGCATTGTAGTGTCTTCTGATATAAAATTGGTTATCAAGGGTAAAGGTGCTGGGTGGAGTGAAAGGCACTTTTTTCTTGGTCTGCTCATTGGTTTTACAAGTTTGTTTTTTATAATACCTCTTTCAAGGTAGCAGGCATCCAATCATTTTCCTTGGTCTTGTACTATATTTCCCTTAAAGCTTTGAGCTGTGAAACACATGCCCTAACTTTATGAAATCCCTCTTCCCCTCTTTTTTCTCAGCTTAGTTGAAGCTCTCCAAGGGTGTTCTGTATTTTCCTGCGTTTTGTGGAATAGTGGCTCGGTCCCTTGGGCCACCTAATATAAGTCAGCCATGGAGCCAGTCTCAGAAACATGCTTCTGCTTAGCCTGTAGAGGATGGTTTTCATTTTGCTTTAATTGCTTCCTAATGGCTAGTTCCAGGGAATGGAAATGGGAGATTTTGAGCCCATAGGTATGGCCTTAAGCTTGGGAGCTGTCTTCCCAAGTCTTTCTCAAAGAACTTAGAGCTAGTTTAAGCTCTGAAGATATAGCTGCTGCTCCCTTCAAACTCTGGGACTCTTGGAGGTAAAGAGCAGCTACGTCTGTTTTCCTATTGGGAGCATATTGGTTTTAAGAAGAGGCTGCTTGTGTCCAATTAAGGAGGCCTAGTTACTGCTTCTCAGAGTATTGTGCTGCCAGGGATAGCTGAGACATTCCTGGGGATAAGTGATGTTGTATTTCATCCATAGTCTGTTAATCTGTGGTTCTTTTTTGGAATGAACAGTAAGATGGATAAGGATTAGGCCAGTCAGTGGTTGAGTTTAGAACTTTCTCTCAGACATTAACTAGTCCAGTGGCAATTGGAACATCACAAGTGTCTTTTTGAACCACTGAGCCAAATTGCTTTTCCAATCTGGAGGCTGTTGTTTCTCTGCTTTAATTACTTTCAACCTTTCTCCCATGTCTGGTGTGTATGGACCAGAGCGTGCTGAGCCAGTGTGAAGCTGGTCATCAGGGGCAAGCACGGTTGTTTGGCATCACCCTGTGGGATTCCGAGGATGCGCTGTCTGGCTGTGCACGGTTCTTACAGTCTTCTGTGTCGTTCTGCTTAACTCGGTCTGGATCTACACATAGTTGTTCACTCTGAGTTCATTTATTCCCCTGCTGTATGCCAGGCACCTTGCTAGGTGCTGGGTATAGAACTGTACACCAAATAAGCAGCCTACTCACATTGAACTTGGTCTCTTGCGGGATGAACATTAAGCAATCACATAAGTATAAAACTGCACATTTTGTGGTAAGTGCTGCAAAATTACAGAGTAGTTATGAGGGAATGTCAGGGAGGGGCATCTAGGTTGGACTGGAGGTGCAAGGAAGTGACATGTAAGCCAAGACCTGATGGAAAAGGAGTTAGCAGACTCAGAGCCGTGAGAAGAGCATTCTTTGTGCAGGCTTTGAGGTAGAAGCAAATTTGGCACTTTGAAAACTGAAAAGGACAGGCATGGCTGGAGGGTGGCGTGGGATGAGGCTAGGGAGGTGGGCAGGGGCCAGGGCAAGCAGGGCTCTGGAGTGTATGATGAGGCTTTAGTTTAGCCGGCATCTCTGGCTGGTGCTCTGATGGCAGATCTTTGTTGTCTTTAGTGAGTAGAAGTAGTGAAGGACACGCTGCAAAAACACAGGGTAGGAACAACAGGATTCTTAAAGCAAGGTCTTTAAGGAAGCTCAGGAAGAAGTTTGCTTTTTTCCTGCTCTTGTTTATTTGACTTGAACCACCAGATGAGCAAGAAGTTTTTAGTAATGACTCCATCCTCTCTGAGTATGGCGTATAGTACTTAATACAGCCCTCTGTTTTGATTACTTGCTTTCACATATTTGTTTCTCCCAGTAGACAAAGCACCTTGAGGTTCAGGGCCATGTGCCACCCCATCTTTGTGTTCTTGGCCCTTAGTAAGGAGTAAGACGTGCTTAGTTAGGTGGAAGTGAGCTGCACTGAGGGGCAGGATTTGGAGAGCAGGATCCCAGGTCGCCCCTTTGATGCTCCTTTTGTTGTATATTTTGACTGCTCCCAGGTTCCTCACTTGGTTTTTCTTCTCATTTCTACAGGATCAGTAAGCCGAGAGCTGAGGATTCAGGCGAATACCACTGTGTGTATCACTTTGTCAGTGCTCCTAAAGCAAACGCCACCATTGAAGTGAAAGGTACAACTCAACAGAGCCTGCGGTTTGAGCCTCTCACCCCCCTTCCGCGGCACTGCCTCGTATTGGACTCCCAGTCTTCAAGCTCTTCTTGGTTCTATTGAGAGGCAATATTACATGTGGTTAGACCACAGATTCAGGAGCCTGCTGCCCGGGTTTAAATCCTCGCCCCATCATTTACTACCTATGTGACCCTGTGCTTCAGTTTCCTCATTTGTAAAATGAGGATATCAACAGTACCTACCTCAGGGTTGTTAGAATTACGTAAGTTAGTATAGTAGGTTGAACTGTATGAAATTGCTGTTTTTCTGTGTAAAATTGTTTGCGTTTTGTCAGTTTCATACAATTCAACCTTATGTATAAAGCTCTTAGTCCCTTAAAATTGTCATTGCACAGGGTTTTCCAGTGGACCAGCAGAGTTTGGGAAAGTATAGTATGCAGGGTGAGCATAAGCTGTGTGTAGTTCATTAGAGTTTTAATAGAAATGCTGGGGGCCCTGGCATCTTGCACTTGAGGCTGTAGCTGACAGTCCCAAGCAGGGCAAACAGAACTAGCAGAGTCGCTTTCATTAATCCAAGCTTTCCCATGTTATTCCAGAGCAGCAGCTGAGACCCAGAAAAGTGAAACCACCAGCTCTGTGTTACACAGTGCTTTGTGGCCAAGCTAGCGTAGCACCAGGTCTGCCTGCCAATACAGTGTTCGTTCTTTTCACTGTCATAAAATGACGTGGGGTGAAGTGGGGTGACTATTTGAGGTCATGCTAAAGAGATGAGGGTTTTTCCCCCAGTCTTTTTCAGTGTGTGTAAGAAGGACATGAACTTTAAAATCCACAGGGGTGATCCCTAGAAGCTGGAAGAATAAATTCAGGAAGAAGAAAGGGCATACATAGCAGATATTCAGTTCTTCCTTCGAGTACTTGGAAGATTAAAAATGCAGATTCACAAAAAGGTTTAGATAAATTCAAAGTTTCCATTAGATGGTGTTATTAAGTGGAAATAAGATTTTGGTGACAGAGCCCTAACTTGGCAGTTGATGTCGGGATGGCCAGTACCTTCTTGGGCTCCAGATTTAATTCTGGTCTGAATGCCTGAGGGGGTTGAGTCATGGTAGGTAGTTACATTTCACAACAGGCCAGAGAACCTGGGTTTGGATTTCTTCCATTGGATTTTCTTGGAGAGGTCTGGGTTTATCTGTTCAGTTTGAAGATGAAGCGTGTGGGAAAGTGATTGCTCTAAGCCTCCTGCGTGCCTTCCCCAGCCTGGGTGAGCTGAGGTGCATGGGGAGATGGTTCACTCTTTATGGGTCTTGAAGCCCTGCAAATTCCAGGCTGAACATTTGGCACAGAGCCCAAGTGCAGAAGGAACAGGACGGGTGAGGGAGGGAAATGGTAGTGTGTCTAGCTTATTGTCCTCTCCAAGCATAAAGAGTAATTACATACGATTACAAGTCCTCACTAACTGTGCTCGTTATTGATTTGGAGTCAATGATTTCTAAGCAGAACTTTCAGAAGTGGAAAGAGGTTTTTTTGTTTTGTTTTGTTTTGTTTTCCCCTTGGTTTGGCTGCTTGAGAAGGGGGGTGGCCGGTGGCTCCAGAGGCATCTTTCTTCACCTTCTCTTTAGCAGATGGGAAGCGGCAGTCAGGAAGGCAGAGAGTAGGAGGCTGCAGGCAGCGGTGTTTTCAGAGGTGTGTGCCGGTATCCAGCGTGCTTCCTGCGCACTCTTTGGCACTTTCACTGTGCTCCAGCCCCGTGAGGAAGACGGAGCAGGTGGTGGTATCCTGCCTTTAAAGATGTGGGCTTGGAGAGAATTCTGTTTTTTTGTAATCCTAAAACATACTCTGTGACTATCTTGGGTAGATATGTTGTGGGACAGTCTCTCAAGAAAATTCCTAAGAAGTTGCAGTCTTTCCTCCTTCCTTCCCTCCCCTAACATGTGATTAGAGAATAGCTGAATGCTTAATGTCTTGTCTTTCAGGTTATGAATAGTTGAGTCTGGTAAAGATCATGAACATTCTGTGAAAATGTTTGCGAAGAACTTGGTCCACACGTGCTATGGGCCCAGGCTCATTCTAAGCCAGTTCCTGATTGTGGTTGGGTTAGAGAAACTGCCTTGCATCTAGAGTCGGGGGAGCGGGGAGAGAGATTGGGGGGTGGGGGGAGTGTTAATTTGCAGAGCATTTTCTTATAAACTCTCATTCCCTCAGTGCCTCCAGGGTGGAGGGCAGGAGGTACTTACCCTCCTTTTATAGAGACAGTGGTTTAAAAAGTCTGCTGAGTTAAAGAGAGGTGAAAATTGGTTGTACATCAGAACAGAGACGTTCAGGCGAATCAGGGCACACCAGCGACTTCTTTGCTGAAAGGAGTCTATGCCAGTCTTCCTCATGTGGGTTTTAACTGAACTAGCATTGCAGGGCAGTGTAATGCAGACCACATATACGTATTTCTTTAGCACGGTTATACACTTGACCCTTTTCTTCCCCATGTGGCTTTTCCTGCAGTGCAGAGCTCGAGGGTATTGTTTGTCCTCAGAACTCTGAGGGAGTAAAGGACCTAGACGCACCAGGGACTGGGCGTTTTCTATCAGAGTACCAAATCTTGAAGTCTGAAGGAATCAGAGGGAAGGACACGAGTCTGGGATTAGATCCAAGGTGACCATGCTTTTTCAGCCTTGCCTGTGGATCCCTGGCAAGAAGGGGATTTTGAGGATGGTAATATCTCATGTAGCAGGGAAGGCCTGCATCTCCTGTGTGAACAAGAGGAGACTATTAGTCTTCAGGATTACATTTCTTAGGTGTTTGACAGCTGACCTGAGCATATGCTGCAGGTGCGAGAGGGAGCAGGAGGACCAGGAGGGAGGAAACAGCATGTTTTGACTCTCCAGAGACACCACCGTTATCATAGAGAACTCATGAAGAAATAGGTACTGAAATTTTCTATTCCCCAAATTCTTGAACCCTTCTGCCCTTTACTCCCTTCCTCTATCCCCTCTCCTTTTCTAAAATTAAAAAATGTGCTCAAAAAATTAAAAAAATAAAAAATTTCTTACATGATTTACAAAGTAAAAAGAGAAAATCCCTCACATGATTCCCAACCCTGTCTTCATCCCTCAACCATTTTAATTAATCCAAAAAACAAGGGGTTTGAGTTTTGTTCTGTTGTTAGAAAAGGATTTTGGTTGTCATCAAATTTTCTGCAGTGAACGTGCCATGGCCGCTTGTGAAAGGCACATTCCCAGCCCCAGAAAGGTTTGCTTCTAGTGTCTTATTAGCCCCACCATTAGTTCTCCCTGTTTATAGGGCATCTAAATGAGTTTCAGTCTTTTGGTGGTTACTAGAGCCAAGATCGATCTTGTTTTTTCCCTCCTGAATTTGCTTGCTGCCCATTTGGACATTATGACTGAATGTTAGGATTTCTGTAAGTGACCTTGCCCTGCTTCCCTGTTTCCTACTCTGGGGTGAGGCCTTCCAAGTGATGTGGTATCAAAAGTTCAAAATGCCTGAGATGGACTTTCTGCTGCTGCATATCATTATTAAAAGTACTAACACGCACCTCACACTGCAACAGTGCTGTCGGCATACAGAGCATCTTCACGGGCATCTCTTCAGTTGGTAGGCAGGAAAGGCAGCTGGTGTGGCCGGTGAGGAGGCTTCCAGCTTTTGACATCCTTTAGGTCAGAGCTGATGGCAAAGCTAGTTCTGACTCAGAACTGCTACTACTTGAGAAGTCTTTGAAAGCTTAATTACACCTTGAAGCTTCTAGGACATTCTGAACATCAGCCTCAGCCCAAATCGCTATACCTCCTCTTTGTTTTCCTCTCTTCGGGTGCTAGCCTGACCTTCCTTAATAAGAATAGCTAGCATTATTGTACACTGTGTGTTCAGGCACACAGCGAAATACGTTACAAGTTCTTTTCCTCTCCTTTAGACTACACAACTCTACAAGGTAAATGCCTTTATCGTCTCCACTTTATAGGAGGAGAAAATCAAGGCTTGGGGAATTACATGACTTGCTCACGGTGACAGAGTTAACTGGCAGAGCCAGGGTTTTCACCATGGCATTGCAGCACCAGAGCTTGTGCTCCTACCTGGTGAGCCACACTGCTCTGCTGAGCATACAATTAATAGGCCTTGGGTGGAGAGTTAGAAGAAATGGGCTCTAATCCAGGCTTCACCATTAAACTCACCGTGACTCTGACCAGTCACTTTCCTTCCCTGAGCCTCAGCTTCCCTAAGTGTATGATAAAATGAGATAGGTGATCTTTAAGGTTCCTTTGACCTATATGGCTCTGACATTCTGTGCTTCTCTGAAAAGTACTATGAACATGGGGAAAGATTGGACTATTGAAGGAAATGATTCCCAAACTCATTTTCCTAGTGGTGGTGATTGGCAGCTTCTCAACTTGGAGAATGTCCCCTCAGTACTCCCCACTCCTCTACCCAGTCAACTCCCTGTCTTATGGGGACACAGTGGCAGGAGAGGTGTTAGAACAGAGTAGTGGTTCTCAAACTTGATTTAATTTGTATGAAATATGGCTGGAACACCAAGCGTCTTAAAGGCACTCTAGGTGATTATCGTATACAGCTTCAGAGAAATGTCAGTGCCTCCTGCTCAGCGGTTTCAACTGTAGAAAAGAGAAAAACTTCATCTACAGAAAGAAAGCACAAGTCCCTGACTGCTCTTATCTTCACAGTCAGTGGTGAATTTATTCTGTGTGGAGAAAGCTTGTTGAGCCCAAGGCCAACATCCTCGTTTCCATCCTGACCAATCTCGTATTCTTTCTTGGGCTTTAGCCCTTGGCTAGATGTAAATCTTGACTCTCCTCTGCCTTCAGCCACGGCCGTATTTTGACTACAGCAAAGTTGAGGTGTCTCTGGGATTTGCTAGTTGCACAGCAGAAGCAAAGAGATGGTGTATACAGAATCAGTGTATTACTTGGAAAGAGGCCACTCATTGACAGCACCTTCAAGGATGGAATTTCTTTGAAAATGAATCCCTAGGTTATGAATTTGCTTTAAAAAATGAATACCAAATAAGCAGTCTGCGGATGAGGCCCTAAACCTTGACCCTTTCTCAGATCTGTTCTGCTTAACTTTATTTGATATCAGCTTCAGCTAAACATGCTTCCCTTGCCTGAGCTGACACTTTCTACCACCACTAGCCTGGCAGAGAAGCTAGATGCTTCACTCTGAGTACAGGCAGGGAGGGCAGCAGAGGGTACTGAGGGATATGTGTTTGCTCTCAGCAGAAGGCCCAGCCTACCTAGATAACAAAATTGGGTCAGGTACCATCGGGTGGCTAAGACTCCTTTGGAACCTCTGTGTTGCCATTTATTAGGATACTGGGAGGGTATTCACAAACTAATGCGATTAGAATCTGCAGCTAACAAGGACAGAAAGCGAGTTTATTCCCAAGTGGGTCAGTGATCTCTTCTAAGGGTCTCTGTTACTTTGCTACTTCTACCCCTTACTCTTGCCAGTCTGTGCCCCTAGAGAGGGTAGAGGGAAGTAAGGAGTATTTACTGTCTCCTTCACATAGTGAAGGTTTGGTTCTCTTTAGACTGCTTTCTGACCAACAGGATCTGCTTAAGCGTCACTTATTAAATGGAAGCCCATATGGGGTGAGGCATTAAACAGGCCATTAGTCAGTATAATTTGTTGATATCTGACCTGGTTAATCCCTACTAGAGGATCAACGACTCTTGCTTATATCAGCAACATGAGAAGGGCACATAATAATCATCTCTTTAATGTCTTAGAACTAACAATGCCTGAGTATAAGGCTTATTATCCTTTACTAACGGCTCAATATAAATGTTGTTTTTGACCCTGAACACAGCCATGTGCTAGATTGGTATATAGAGGCCATTTACTCACAGCACCTGTGAACTATGTGGATATGATTCCCGTTTTACAAAAGTGAAAACTGAAACTCAAAAAGGCTTTAAAATGACCTGCCTGAGGTTACTCAGTTGGTGAGTCATAGATCCTTGACAGACCCACAGTTAGTCTCTGACTTTAAGTGCAAAACTCTTTTCCTTATGTTATACTATTTGGAGTAGTTAAATTTTGACAAGTCAGTCAGTCTGGCCTCATGTCTAGGGTGTTCTGGTACATAAACAAGCAAAGACGACATTTGGGCAGTTTGCTATATGCAGTTTCCAGTAACACATGTTATATATATGTTTGTGATCCTGTTTTTTTTATTTTTTATTTTTTAATGTTTATTTTATTTTTTTTAGGAGGTACCGGGGATTGAACCCAGGACCTCGTTTGTGGGAGGCAGGCACTCAACCACTGAGCTCCCCTCGTGATTCTGCTTTAATTTGATTTCTTTTTCCTCTGTTTGGCAAAGTAAAAGAAGCATAGCCTCTGAGTCAGACTGTCCTGAATTTGGATTCCAGCTTTCCCATTTACTAGCAGTATAATTTTAGATGTTAAACTTTTCCAAAGTGAAGTCTTTCCATCTGTAAAAATGAGGTATTTTCTACCTCATTGGCTAGTGTATTTTTTTTTTTTTTTAATTTATTGCTGCATAATAAATTACCCCAAAACTTAGTGGCTTTAAACAACAAACTCTTTTTACCTCGTGGTTTCTGTGGGTAGTAATTATGGGGCAGCTTATTTTAGCGGGATGGTTCTGGCTCCGGGGCTCTCGTGAGATGTCAGTCAAGCTGTTGGCTGGGACTGCAGTCGTGGAAGGCTTCCCCGGGGCTGGAGAGCCCCTCAAGATGGTGCACTCACATGGATGTTGGCAGCAGGCCTCAGTTCCTTGCTAGTGGGCCTCTCCACAGGTTGGTTGTCTGTCCTCCCAGCATGGCAGCTCACCTCCTCCAGAGTGATTGATCTGAGAGGGAGCTGGGAGAAAGTCACAGTGCTTTTTGTGAACTAATCTCCAGAGTTGGACACCTTTACGTTGGCTTTACTTTATTCATTAGAAAGGACTCTAAGTCCAGCTCACCCTCAAGGGGAGGACTGCTAGGTCGAGGGAGGGAGGAGTATCAAAGGATTTGTGCATGATTTAGAAACCACTGCAGGGGGACTCCGAGCCCTCGGGGCCTCCTCTCTGTGAGCCCGGTCACCTGCCTTGCTGTGGGTCTACTGCCCTGATCAGCAGTTGGAGGGCAGGAACAGGCTTTCTGTTTGAGCAGCCACCATAAAGGATAGAAAAAGTGAGAAAACCCATAGGAGGTTTTCTCCTATGAGAAAGAGGGATAGCTGTTATAATCACTACCTATATGGGTAGAGTGGACTCGCACACCCAGCCCCCAGCATGCAGTGATCAGGGCATTAATCTTTTGAGTACATCATGTGGAGGGGATTTTCCTAAGCTTCATTTGGTATTCTTTGCTAAGATGAGGAGAAAGCAGCAACAACTGAGAACCTTTTCCTGTAGGCTCATAGCATGTAAGCATGGCCAAGAAAATGCCAACGTAGATGAACGTAAAGGGGATGTGGTGTTCTCCTCCTGAACACCAAGGCGGGAGTGAAGACCATCCCTGCCCTCTCCCCAGAGTCTGGCTTCCAAGTCTGGGTCTTTTCAGAGTAGTGAGTTTCTGGAAGCTGTGGAGCTATGTACTAACTCAGCGTTTAGCCTTTTAGGTGGTTCTAACGGGTAGTCTTGAGGACGAGTCCCCAAAACAAAAGCTGGCATCACAGTATGGTTTGAATTGGTCAAATAACTGGGCCCTAGTGGGTGTTCTCTTTGGGGCAAAGAAGAATGAAAATGGAAAAATATACCACATTTATGCTGAAGACTGCGAGTAGCGTGGATCCTCTGAACTCCAGACTTGATATTCAACTACTTACTTGATACCTTCACTTGGATCTTAAATATGTATCTCAAACTTACCAGGTCCTGAACCTGAACTCCTGGTTTTTACCACTCCTTCTGCTTCAACAGCAAACAAAACAGATGAGTCTTTCTTATCTTAGTAACTTGCAACTCCATTCTTGCAGTTACTTAGGCTAAAAACCTTGGAGTCTTCCTTGACTTTTTCCTCTCATATCCCATACCCAGTCCATCAGCAATGTATTAAATCAACCTTTGGAATCTCAGCCATTTCCATTGCGCCTACCCTGGTTCAGACCACCATATCTCTTTCCTGGTTTGCTTTCTAATTGGCCCCCTTGTGTCCACTGTTGTCTCTCCACGATCACTGTTCCTGGAGCAGCCAGGAGAAGCCTGTAAAAACACATGAATAGTTTCATTCCTCTGTTCAGTATTCACCTAACTCGGCACAAATGCCAAGCTTGTTACAGTGGCTTAGAGTCCTGTCCTTTCTGGACCCCCAGTCTCTCTGACTTCATCTCCTACCGTTTCCCCTTGCTGACTTTCCCCAGCCAGACTCCTCCTTGCCATTCATTATCCATCAGCATCCTTCTGCCTCCAGTACTTAGCCTTTCCATCTGCCTGGAATGTTCTTCCTGCAGGTTCTGAATGACCTTTTCTTCATGACTGCTAAAATCCTCATCAGAAAGCCTCCTCGACTCTGTTTGACTGGCATGTAGTGGGTGCTAACCAAATGTTTGTCGAATGAGGGAAACACAGCTAGAGGCAACATGCGATGCCTTTTCTGCTGTTGTGTCCCTCTGCCCTTCCATGATGGTGTTTTGCTTAGTGTACGGCCAAGGAGTTTGCTCCTTGGAGTGCATGAGATGGTCATTAATATTCACTGACTGAGGAGAGTTCTGCAGAACCGTGACCAGGTCAAACAGTAGGACAGAAGTGAACCAAGTGGCCGTGGGGAAAGTTTGGCTTGTGGAAAACAAGACAGAGCCGGCCTGACCCACTTCACTTTTCTATAGTGAGGAATTTTGCCTGGAAAAAACATTTCCTTCATAACACCTTGTCTAGAAAACCCCTCATACTGAGTGGTGCTAAGTCGGCCTGTTTGGTAGTGACTGGCTGTCGTGATAGCTTGGGGTCTTGCCGTTCCTGTCCAGGTGTCTCGATGTGACCTGGGAAGCCAGCAGGACCTTTGATCAGTTTTAAGCCAAAAAAAAGCCAGCCAGAGGGAACACTTAGGATCAGCCCATGATGTACAATTGTACAGGCTTTTACAGCTTCAAAAAATGAATGTTTTTACACCTTATGTATCTCTCCAGGAACCGTGGGAGGGGGCAAAGGACAAGAATTATCTATATTTGATAATGAGAACAGAACTGAAGCACAGAATAATTAAAGAACCAGCAAACTGGAATTTGGACCAGGCCTACTGATCTCTTTACCGCTTTGGCCAACTAAGTGTCATCTGGCCTACACTGACCTTTATTGCTTTCAGATTACTGTAACCTTTATTGCTTTCAGATTACTGTAACTGGTGAATTATTGGTGGAAAGTATAGTTAAGATAATAGAAGGCTAAATTCAGGGAATTAGCCCCATCTTAGACTGCTTCAATCTTTGAAACTGACCCAATTTTCAGACCACTGGTGCTGTTTATTTCTTCATAAGTGATCCCTCAAAGCAGAGAAGCCTCTAGCAGGTCTAGAAATTCCCTAAGATTGGGTTCATTGAGATTGTTGCGAATCAGGTGTGCCAGTCAGATCAAGAAAAATCTCTGGGGACACTGGTTTAATTTCCTGCTCATTTCTTCCTTCTCCCATGTGAAGACCAGTTTGCTGGATTCCTTCTTTTCTGAGAGCATCTTTGTCAATGATTCTCTTTGGGTGGCATCTCTTAGCCTCTCCCAGCATTCACTGTTTTTACGTAACTTGCAATAGGACTTGATTTTGAGTGTTTGAATTCAGGGATCTCTCATATTCTTAAGGCAGGGGTTCTTAACCTTTTTTGCTCCATGGACCCCTTTGCCAGTCAGGTGAAAATCACAGACCCCTCACTAAGTCCACACTATACTGTGCATAATTTAATAAATATATCACACCCACACCAACACATCCCCACAAGAATAATGTTTTTATGAATTTCAATTAAAGCTCACGGACCCCTGGTTAAAAACTCCTGCCTTAAGGGAATGTGTGATGTTTGACATTATCCATAATCAGTTAGTGAGGTGTTATACAAAAAAAGCTTGACTGGTGGAAGAGATATTAATTTTCTGTTTGCATATTCTTTAAAGGAGGGCTTAATATAGGGCATTTGGGCCTGTGCCTTTTTCCAGTAGGTTGGAGAACCACTTACATTAGTAGTAGAACCTCATATATTAGTAACCCTGGTATCTGCTTGGGCTGCTTTGGTGGGGCGGGGAATGGGAGATGGGGTTGGTCCCATTGCCCCATTGTGACCTGAAATGCTCTTCACCCAAGCTGCGTATGAGGGTGGACCTAAAGACTAGTCGCCTTCAAAGCAGGGCTCTGAGCCAGTAGGTGGGGTCTTTGTATCCCTCTTCAGAGCAGGCTCCCATGGTAACTGTGTTAAACACTCTTTCTCCCAGCCGCTCCTGACATCACTGGCCATAAACGGAGCGAGAACAAGAACGAAGGGCAGGATGCCATGATGTACTGCAAGTCAGTTGGCTACCCCCACCCAGAATGGATGTGGCACAAGAAGGAGAACGGTATGCTCCTGGTGAGTAGGAGAAAGCCCTGTTTCTTTGTGCCTGAGTCTCATCGTTGCTGGAGTTTCTCCTGGGGAGGACTGGACGACTGGGCCAGTTGTTGCCACAGCCATACCCTTGGATGTGTGCATGGATTGGGTTGCCCTTTCTACAGCCATGAATCGTTTATGTCGTGAATCATTATCTAGTTCATTTATCCTGAAGAAAATATTGTTTTCGAAGTGGTTTTAATATACCTTCTTGTGCTTTGAGAAGACAAGGCACTGAGGTCGATTATTAAAATATTCCTGGAACATGGGAAACCTGATTTGGAACTGGAGCAACCCGATGAGGCCCAAGGGCAGCCTTAGACACTAGGAGTCCAACAGTATCTGTTCCAGACAGGGTCAGAGAGGACATCTGTTCCAGTCTGTGGGGTGATTTCTTGCTGGTGTTTGGAGAAACAGCCTTAGACTTTCTCACTTTCTCTCTGATATAGGGATTATATTTGGCCCTTCTCCTTTTCCATCAGAGGTGGTATTGTATTGAAATTACTGCTATCCCTAGGCTTTGTTATGCGCAACACGCTACTGTTCAGGCATCCTCATTCCTTGTCAGTCTTCAGAATCAGAAGGCACCTTAAAGACCATCTAACTTTTTCACTTTAGAGGGGACTAGAAAACACAGAATGGTTACATTCACCAAGGTGAATTAGTGGCAAAATTAGTGGTCACAGTCAGTGTTTCAGTTCCACATTCTTTGCACTCCGTGACCTCTCAATAATAAAACACCATGGGGATGCCAACATCAGTAGTGCTGGCTGGATTCCAGAAACCCTTTAGTAGGGGGAGTCCAGGGTGAGCAATGGGGAGAAGAGGCTGACTTGAGTACTTTCAGGGCAGCCACTGGAAGATCAACAAGGCATTTCGTCTTCCAAGGTGCTGGTGCGGAAATGCCCATTTTTCCACACTGGTCACTGGGAATGAGGGCCCTTGAGCTTCTGCCAAAGCTGTTTGGGGACGCAGGCTTTCAACCACTGAGCTACATCTGCTCCCCAATGACAGTTGGTTTTTCTCTTTGTTTTGCTTTTAGGAGATACTGGGGATCGAACCTGGGACCTCATATGTGGGAAGCAGATACTTAACCACTTGAGCTACACCTGCTCCCCAACTGGATTTATTTTGAAAAACATTTTAAATCAAACATTGTTACATTTCCACTTCCCCTTACTTTCAAGTGATGTATCATTTGTTAAACAGAAAACTTTTGAGGAAAGCGGTAGGGGAATAAAAAGCTATTCCTAGGTTGTTGCCTTTGAAAACCAGTTTGTTGAACAGCATAAAGATGAAATGCTTTCAGTGTTTCTAGACACTAATTTCAGCTGTGCACTAACTTCCTTTTCTGGACAGATCCCATAGTTTTCTTGGAACTTTTTGTTGTTAAAAAGTGTAGTCTAGTCCAGCTCAAAATTCCAGTCTTTTCTCTCATCCCCTCTCCCCTAGCCTGGGGAGCTGCACAGTGGGGGACGGCATTATCCTCTGTGTCTTCTGGATCCCTTTTTCCTTCTGGGAGGGGGAGGCAAATGTCACTTACCTGGCTTTTCCTCGTGGTCGCTCTTCGTTGTTGCTGCCTCTGTTGCCTCAGTTGGCCTCTGTGTGGCAGGTACCCAGAGGCTGGCTCTTTTGGGAGCGTGGGTGAGTTCTTTACGGGGACAGTTCTCAGATGTGAGAGGTCCACTGTGAGTCAACATCTTTGATCCCTGCTTAGCTCCAGCCACAGATCTATTTTTGAGCCTTTCACTGCTAGGGTCCTCTCACCCAGAAGGTGGCCTTCTTAAGTGGAAGAAATTTGAACATCATGGCTTTCCAGATGGTGGGGGTGTAGACTGCTCAGCCTTCTTATGTCCACACAGCTCTATTCTGAGGTAGAGAGGCACAGGGCACATCAACCAGTCTCCTGCCTAAGCAAATATCCACTGGAAAAAGAGATCTGGTCTTCCTTTCTTCTTGGCACCCCGAGTCTTTGAGTTATTTTCTCAGTGCCTGTTCCACTAGGCTGCAGGATAAAAGGACGCAATGCAGAGTATATAACATCTTTCCTACCACTTCCAACCCTGGGTTCTCTTTTATAGACCGGTTTAGGTGATGACTGGGGTAAGATAACCTGATGGGGCTCCTTTTCACTTAGCACTGGGAGAACTGTGTGCCCACCACAAGCCTCTTTTTTAGAATTTGGGGTAGTTTTGATGCCCCTCTCCTTAGTTATGTACTTTAGAGCAACAAGCCCCACGTAGCATCTTACTAGGCATGAATAGATAGGTGAAAGTTTCTTGCATGTGATGCTATTCAAAAAATGCCCATTGAAGACTTGACAACCAAAGGTGACACTCATCACCTCTAATCATAAGTGAAAAGCAAGGAATTATTGAGTGGGTTGAGTAGGGATTAAAAACATTGGGGGATCAGATGTGGCTCAAGCGGCTTAGTGCCTCCTTCCCACAGGGGAGGTCCTGGATTCTGTTCCTGGTGCCTCCAAAAACAAACAACAAGCAAAAA